>VXAV01003667.1:95358-118962 GCA_013399715.1 Alectura lathami | reverse complement strand
CCTCACAAGCCTCCGTTTCTATCCCTTCTTTTCATAGATTGACTTTTTTTAAATTATAATTGTTTTTATAGTTATTTTTTATTCTTATAGTTATCATTTTAGTTATCAAAAAGATATTCTAAATGTAGACTCTTACATTTAAGGGGTCTCAATGTCTTATTCAAAAACAAAAACTCAGTTCCAGTGCTGTTGATTTGTTTAGTCCATAAGGAAGACTGATGATTGATTCTTGGTCCGCAAGTTGCTTACATCCCAGTCCAGATGATGCATTCTGTCAACAATGCTTCTGTTCTCTTGAAATAGTTCATAGAATCATCGTAGTTCTATCTCTTGGAGCGATCAGGGAATCTTTCAAAAGAGTTACCCTTGATCGTTAGCCATTGAAGACTGCAAGGCATACCAGTGTCTCCTTTTGAAACCAGTCATCCAGAAAACAGCTTGTAGGGTCAAGCTGACCCAGAAGTTCTAAGCTCCCTTCGTCAGACACGGACAACCAGAGACCTCACCTGGTTCTATGCTTAGAGTTAATACAAACACTAGTATCTTCCCAGCACCCAGCACCTGTCTTCCTTAGGAGTACTTCCATTATCTGAATCTCACGGTATGGCCGGAATCCTATCCTTGGACATTATAAGGGTCTGTTGTGCAATATGGCAACATAGACTTTGTAATTTTGGATGCCTGGCTTTCACTGAGATGCTTCCAGCGTGTTTTTGAACTGTCCAGCTCCTGGTCTGTCCACTCCTTGTACATCTGTAGATCTTCTGGCTTGCATTAACAAATATATTCTATGTTGGGAGATCCCATGCAATGTCTGCAAATGGATCCTACTTCATCTCTGCCTCTTGTGCAGAATGATGCAGTTGCCTCTTCTGGACTGAGAGACATTGGACAGCTCTGAAGCTGTGGCCTATGGCTAAGCGTAGTTTTCATATCAGTGCACTGGCATTCTGCACTTTCCTAGCACATTTAGGACTGACAGACCACTGACAGGTTGTGCACCATCAACAAACAGAATGGTCCAAGATTTTTTTCTTGCCTCTGGAATGGGAACCTGAATTATCAGCTTTTCTAATCTAGAGACTTTTAATCCATTTGCAGATGGTCCTAGTAATATCAGATCCTTAACAACAGTGCTTAAGGTAAAGGGAGCTACAGCACTGGTGGCTCCAGCATAAAGAAGGTGATAATTTTGGGAAAGTTGAGCTTCTTTTGCCTTTGGTGATCCTGAATGTCAGCTTTGCACGAAAGTGTCTCAGACTGTCTTTGTTTAGAGTGGCTTTCGGGGAAATAACATTAATTTTAATCTTCAGAAACATACTTAGCAATAATATGTTTCTGTCATCAATCTCAGTTGCTCCGTATTTTGCTGTGGGGCTCTGGCCACCGAACCACTACCTTATGACACATATGCTATTTTGCTGTTAGGTTTCTCTCTAGAGCAACACAACTGATTTACTGCAAGAGATGAGGTAAATCTTTCAGTGCAGCTAAATACAGACAGAAACTGTAAAGTCAGAAATTACTTATCTATGGAAAAAAAAAAAAAGCCTATTTTTTGGTGAAAAGAGGATGAAAAGGAGGATAATCCACTGTTTATTTATTGAGGATTTTGTTGACACTGATGGCATGCTTAGCCTTGAAGAGTTAAGCATGCTTAGCCTTTTAGACTGGCAAAAAAAGGCCCTTTTAGATGACATGTATTACTTCGTGCTGTTCTGAGGCATCACAGGGACCCTGTTTTATCACAGAAGGGGGACAACAATTACACAGATGTTATGAAGTAGGTAAAATGAAAACTGTTTCTATCAATGTGTTGTTCATTGCACAGCAAGAGTCAATTTGTGATTCTCAACTTAAGTAACTGCTGTGTCTTCTTTGCTGAGTGTTGCCATGGTAGACACCTGTGCTATTTAACTTTTTTGTTGAACTTGCTGTTGATAAGGAATTACAGAATTGTTTGCATTTTGGGTGACAGTCCTTCAGCGCATATAAAAGTGAGTACTCTGAAACCGTCTTGAACACGTTGCAAGGAATTGCTTATCAGGGTGCATTTATGTATGGAAAAAGCACTTAGAGAAGAGCTACTATTCTGTAGCTGTTCTTGGAGATGTGAAGTGTGCCCCTCACACATCCATTTGTGTCATGTTTAAACTTGCAATTCCTTGCATGAGAAGCACTGAGAAGAAGGTGTGTGCTTCTTTTGTCCTTCCTGGGACTATGCTGTAGAAGAGAAAAGGGCATATTTCTAGCTATCAATGGGCTAAAAAAAGAAATGGTATTACTGCATGTGCTAGAAATAGGTATTACCACCAGTAGGGAAGTATGTGTAGGCAGCATGAGTGTGCAGCAAAGAACTGTTATAGGTGACTGATAAGCATTTAGTATGTTTTTTTATTCTGTTCTTTTGCAGACGTTGAGGAATCCCACCCTCTGCCTCTGTGCAGAGAACTTCCTCCAAGTCCCCAGTAATTCCCATTCCTGTCTCCTAATGTTGTAGAATGAGGTGCCAGTAGTATTTCAGATGAGACAATGCCAGTGACTAAGAAACATTACAATGCTTTTATTAGATCATTCCATATATATCCCAGCCCATGTCCAGAGGGCTTTTCCTCTGGGGGTGTGCTTACACTGGAAATTCTCCAGCTCTTGTTTTCTGTACATTTGCTGCACGTCTTTCAGCACCACCCAAATCCTCTGCTTACCTACTCAGCAGCTTCTCTGTTCAAAATGCTGTCCTCACTCAGCAGTCCTGCAACGTCCTATTGTTGCATTTCAAATACAAGATATAGTAGTTTTAAAAAAAATGTCCTGTATATGGTGAAGTCAAAAAGAGAAAGTAAAAACCTCAGCAAAATCTCTCTAACTTTTCAGTAGCCTGCATATTCTAAATCATAGTTTTTTGTCTCTGACTAGATGCTTTCTAAATAGTCAGGTCTTAAAATGGACAATTTAAAGTGAAGAGAAGGCACGAAGATTGTCAGACATCACGAGGATCACAATGGGATTATTGTGTGCTTTTAATGTACCTTGTGTTTCTGTATATTTATTATGATTATCAGTTCTGAAGATTTTGCACCATTATTGAGACAACCATATGCCTCTCCTGGTAAGGAACTCCTCGAAAAGGCAAGAGACAAATGTTTTGGGGTAGAAATGAATCCTTTTATACTTGTTGCATGGGGTTTCCATCCCTTTTGGCAAACTATTTTGGCTTTGTACAACTGTTTTCTTATGCATGCTGTTCAATAAAAAAGTGACAGCAGTGTGAATTATAATAAACTTCAACATTAAAAGGCCAGGTCATAATAACGCTGCCAGATCCATATTAGAAGGGACATTAATGTACTGCAGTCTGTGGTTGGGTGGAGAAAGCTGGGTGAGGCTTCTGTCGTCCTCATCGCTGGTCTCAGAGTTGAGCTGTGGCATTGCATGTCAGTTCCGCTTCATATAAGAGCCTTTTGATGATGAGGATTAAGTGATTAAACCACGCACAGGAAAAACAGTATTGTGTTAGAAAGCAGCTGTAGGTGTATGAGACTGCTGGCAGCATAGATCAAATAGGCAAAACGGCAAGAATGCATATAAACCAACCAAACCAAGTGCTTATTTGTCAAAAAGCAAGTGCTGGCTGAATGTGATCTGAATGAAGGACTTCTGGCCAGAAGTGGGCATTGGTAGAGTAGGCATGGACCAACTGTTAGAAATAAGGGGTGGGCTCCAAGGAAGCATGTACCAAGAAATACAGAAAAGGAAAGAAAGCTTCAGACTTTGTTGGATGTCTTTGACACAATGATGGTCAAAATCCAGTTCTTGTTTTTGCCTCTTTATTTCCCAAGCAACTACAAGTATCTTGATTTTCTGTTTAGTCATAAGAAAAAAAAAAAAAAAAAAGAAGTGTAAGAGATCTCATAAATTCAGGTGTACTTCAAAAAGAATGTCAACTGTTATGTTGGGCTTTCTGGTGGAATCAGAAACTTTGTGTCTGTTGTTGGACACAGTACTAAAGTTTTTATTTGACTCATACATTGATGCATGTTGTAAAGTTAATAAGAAATAAGAGCAGAACTAGTGCTGGTCACGTTGTTTCCATTTTACTATTTTTAAAGTTTATATTTTTGATAGTGGAAAATATGGACATAAAATGATGGAAATTATTGTAGCAATGCTGTTAGTGAAGCAATAGTAACAAATTGGTTAAAATTGAGATGTCAAAAGGAAGCAATGAAAAATGGATGTTTGATGGAGGTACAACTGAACCCTTTGTATGCCGAGGATCTACCACCACAGCACTTATTTGGACTTAGAACTAAACTGGTCTTTATTTTGGCCTGTTCTTGTAACATTCCATTGAATTTTCTAGAACGCTTTAGCTTAAGATCTGTGTTTAAAAGTTATTCAGATTTTAACTAAGACTCTAACCTCAATAAAGTCAAACACTCTTTTTCAGTTTGGAATGTAGTCATCCACGGTTGTGACTATTACGGGTATGTATAGTCAGTCCGTAGTCTAAATAAAACATTGTTAAAACTACTTCAGTTTTTAAGTGTAAGAATTTTCTAAAATGATGTTATCTAGTTACTGAGTGATTCCAAACACTAAAATAACAGTGAAAGGGAAATGACCCAAACACCAACTAAAAATGCATAATGACTACCTTCTTATGGTGAGGATAAATTGGAATTTAAATTAAATAAAAAACTAGTCACATTGTCACTGGACGATGATTTATTTGTTCTGCATGTTGATTTATAAACTGAGATCTTACCTTTTCATGTGGGAAATCAAATCACTAAGGTGAGAAGGTAGTTCTGTGTTAGGATGAGTTGTTAGCAGAGAAACTCTGTGTTACTGTAAAGCACCAACTCTGTGCTCTGAAATTCCCCATTCCTATCCAGGGCTTCCTGTGTTTCCCAGTGGCCGCCAAAGCCTGGCTTCCTGCTTGTGAGGGCAGAACAGCAGAATCCATTTTCATGCAGAACTGGAATAGAATAGTGCTCTGGCTTTTCTAACTATGCCTGTGCAGAAACCAACTGTTGTACAATCCCTCAAAGTTAAATGCAAAAATCTAGACTGCTGACTGAAAGGCTAGCTACTGAGGAATTTAGGGAGTACATGAAATGTGGAGCAACGGTTGCAAAAGATTTGTCTTTATATGAACTGGATTTAAGAAGCAAGAAGGTCTCTATATAGTTTTTGTAGTTGAATCTTTATTTTCTTGCAGTCAAGGTTCAGAAAATGTATCAGCAGGTGAACAGCTGAATGAAAGTACAAGCAAGGAGCCACCTTTGCCTGATTTCTTGCTGTTAGGGTGCATCGATCTTGAGCTTGGAGGAAGTGGTGCTTGAATGTCAACCAGCTCTCTTGGTCCACTGATCCTCCAAGAAGAGCTGCATGACAGGGAGCTTGGTTGGCTTTGGTGAGCTCATCTGTTGGAAGTAATCGATTTCAGAACAAGTTGGATGTTGAACACCAGCTCAGGTATGCTTCATGGTCTCCTGCTGCTGCCCTCTCAGGGGTTACCTTTCCTGCAGGCCCCTTTGGGCTGTGCTTGCCCTTATCTTGTGTAACAGTGAGTTGAGACACTGTAAAAAATAACTGAGGAATGCTGAAAACAGTGTGGATGTGTGAGAATCCAGTCACATGGATTGATCTGCGAGAGATTCAAACCTCTCTATTGAGAGATTACCAATTCCCTGTGAGATACTGCTGTAGCAGACAGTAAACATCCATCCTTTTTTTTTTTTTAATTTGAAGTCTGTAACTGATATTAATCAAATATTAATTAAAATGTAAGCAGAAAGTTATTTCAATGCCATTTCTGCGAATGATAGGAGAATAGTGCTGGAAATAACTGAGGCTGAATGATTGCTTGTTTTTCATTCCAATTGCATTATTTTTAAGCTCTTACTCTTTCAGAGAAATAGTAATGCTATACCTATATTCAATTCTATGCAAAAGGTAATAGTTTATAAAAAATGTCTGCTTTGTAAGGTTTTAAACCTGTCCAGTAGCTACATTGCTGTCTCTTTGTTTCAGAAGTAACTGAGTAAGTTTGCATGCAGTGCACTTTGAGTGAGGAGAGTGTTTTTTCCTTACAAGTGTATTCTTGTATTTGGTGTTACTTCTCTCACTCAGAGTAATGCTTGCGATGTGAAAGCTTGTTTGGATTTATCCTAAGATTGAAGAGTTTGAGCTTATCCTAAAACATGCAAGTAGTAAATTAGAAGTTTTGGTTTCCCAGCATCTGATGCCCACCTCTATGTGCTAACATAGAGGAGACCTATTTTCTGTAGCTCTCTGCTGATAGAGTTTGCCAAAGCACAGAATCGTAGGGGTTGGAAGTGGCGTCTGGAGATGACCCAGTCCAACCCCCGGCTAAAGCAGGTTCCCTACGTCAGGTCGCACAGGAAGGTGTCCAGGAGGTTTTTGAATATCTCCAGAGAAGGAGACTCCATGGCCTCCCTGGGCAGCCTGTTCCAGTGCTCTGTCACCCTCACAGTAAAGAAGTTTTTCTCATGTTCAGATGGAACTTTCTGGTTCGAGTTTGTACACATTGCCCCTTGTCCTGTTGCTGGGCACCGCCTAAACAAGCCTGGCCCTATCCTCTTGACAGCTGCCCTTTAGCTATTTATATGCATTGATCAGATCCCCTCTCAGTCTTGTCTTCTTGAGGCTAAACAGTCCCAGGTCTCTCAACCTTTACACTGAAAACAGGAATAGTTTTTTTTTTTTTTTTTTTTTTTTTTTTTTTTTTGTATATATTGCAGTGGATCACAACCTAAAAAGCATTTAGTCTTTGGAGCAGTAAACTGAAACTGGGGAAAATTCATTACCAAATTTTTACCTCAGAGGAATCCAAGGCAAAATAACTGCTCTAGCTGAGAGTGCTTGGGAAGAGGGCTTGCACTGGAAGATCTCCTGAGGTCCCATCCAGCCTTGGAGATGCTGCGATTCTGTGATCTCTGTGCCCTATGAGCATGGGTCTTGGAGACATCACCGAACGCGATATGCAGGCAGCTCAGCCAGCTCTGTTCTGTGCCTGCAAGCTCACCAACAATCCAGTGTGGCAAATTTAACCCGTATGTTTTCTACATTTCCCTGCCTTCCTTTCTGACTGCTCCCTCATAGCACTACAGCTCTCTGCACGAAGAGCTGTTGTATCACTGAGACGTGAACTTGGTGTCCTCAGTTCCTCTTCAGCTGCTGAGGTCAGCTGTACGAATGGAAAATAGTGTCTCTATCCAAAAGTGACTTCTTCATTGAAGTGGAAGTTGAGTAGGATATGCCATAAAAAGAAGACTTTTTAATAAAAAGTCTTCACTTTTGTCCTTTTTAATGGTTATGGAGAGTGAATGATGGTAATTTAAAGGTCAATGAAAACTGGCTAAAAGGATGCTATTGTCTAAATACTGGAAATTTTCCATATTCCAGTGAGCTGGGACAGCACGAACTGTTGGAGTAAACAGAAGGACAGCAATCTCACTTGTTTGAGCACTTCACAGTTTAAATAACGTTTAGAAGTTTTTTTGAAAACATCGTCAGCGTTGCAGGATTCGTAGTAGTTACATGCCTGGTGCTGTGTTGATGGTTCTTTACGCAGTTAATATCCGCATGAAACTAAATGAGCATGGTAGCTATTGAAGTGCAACAGTGGGTTATTTTTTGTCTTAAAAATGAATGTGCCTGGCTTTGGTAAACTGTTCTCTCATTCACAATCCTCAGATAGTTCTATTTGTGTCTATTAGGGTGTAAGTAATTAAGTTATTTATTGAGCAACTGTCAGAAGAATGTAAGTAGCTTCTGGAGCAAAACAGCTCTGTCTGTTAAACTGTGTATTTCTCAAAGTTTGCTGTTTCCTTTTCAAACAAACACATCCCATTTCTATGCCATTATGCTGCTGTGGTTCAGCAAGGATACATACAACCTGGTTGTCTAGGTACGTGATATTTTAGTATTAGAGTTCAATCAACAAATTTGTATTTTAAGAAATGAACATTAAGGAGAAATGATTTTATCTGCTATGTTGTTATATTAAAAGGATGTCTCATTACAATCTGAATGCTTAGACCATTAAGTGCTCTGCTGTTGGTTTTGTAAGTAAAGCAGGTGAAACAGTAATTACGAAAGAGTTTTATCTAGGTATGTAATTATTATTGTTTTATGTAATTGAAATATATATATATATATAATTAAAAAGCCTGCATGACAAGGTCTATGAAGTGTTGCTTTTACCATGAAGAATTCTTAATTTTCATCAGAAATAGCTTGAGGTGCACATAAGGGTTTCCAAAATTAAATAGAGAATTGTGGATTACATACCAAAGAGACAAGGTGTACTTGCTTTATGTACCAGATAAGGGTCTTATTCTTAAGGTTTTGCTGTGTAATGTTTAATTCTGATTGTTTCAACAAACAAAAAATGTTGGGTTTTTTTGTGCGTTGAATGAGAGCAGCTGAGGAATTAGTTCATCTTGTTGCTTCATATTGTACGAAGGTCTGGCTTCTTTGCACAGTTATGGAGACAGAGTTTACTCCATTGACATTCTGAAATAGTGAAAGCAGTATGTTTCAAGCAAAATGGGTTCCTATTACAGAAGTTGTCATGCTCTTGGAGTAGCACTGCAGGGGTTATGTGCTTTGATAGCGAGAGTCAGGCTCTCAGAGGGCTGGGAGAGTCCAGACCTGTAGAAAAATGATAGGACAGCATCCCACATGGCAGCTTTTTTCCTGTATCTCATTTGCCTTCAGCCGACATTGCTGTAGGCATCTTGCTGCCTTTTGTTGCCTTGCACCCACTCTGTTGTTTTACAGTTGCAAAATGCACTCGGTGTGCAAGCTCTGGAGCCTGTTTCAGGGGCAGCAGCTTCCCCCGGCCTCCTGATCCATGCCTCTGAACTGTCATCTCTGCTACGTGGAAGTTGTTCTTAGCTGTGGTAACTGCTAAAGCAGTCCACATACTGTCAGGGAGTGATAAGTAGCTCTGACGGACTTGGACACTCAAAAGAATGTCACATAGGCTGCCTGCAGTGATGGACAATGCGGTGAAATAGCATTTTTAAAAGGGAGTCTTGAAATAAGACAAATGTCTGATTTGCTCCTGTAGCTGAAGAGTGAAGGTCCAGATCCCTCAACATAAGGATACAGTGATTGTATTTTTCAGTATTTTAATTATTGTTTTACTTTTTATTATTATTACACACTGTTATGTCTTTCTCAGGTTAATACCGTGTTCTCCATTGTCTTTCACACACTGTTCATGCTTCTCCGTTTCATGAACTCTTATACAAGTCCAAGTTTACAGAGGTGTTAAGAGCATGCAAGACTGCTGTTCCCATTTTGTTGTTGTTGTTTTTAGATGTAATCTTTGTTTTACTTCCTACAGACTTTTTATGTTTAAGTATGGTTTGCATACATAATGTCTAGAAAATCTAAAGCCTGAGTTTCTCGTTACTGATGAATGCAGGATGAAGCTCAGAAGCAGACGAAACTTCAGTGGCAACTACTTTACTTATTGAAAGAAATACTTGTGCATGAAAGCAATGAAATTCACTCCTGCATAAAGGGAAATGTTAAAAAACAAAATCTGTGAACAGCTTCATTTTTTAAATCAGCCCATTAGTAGTATTTATTAGGCCTCAGAAGGCCTGGGAGGAGTGTCAGTAAGAAAAGGAATGCAGTAAGCTAAGATTTAATTAAAAGTTTGAGCACATTTTTTATGATGATAGGAGACTGTATAGAACAGTCACCATGGGAAATGTTATCATCTCTGGGTGAATAAAAAGGAAAGCATTGTTTTGTGGGGATTTAGTCTCTTACTTTCTAGTGCAACATTTATATGCTACTGCTTTCTTTAATTTTAACACATATGGAATTTCAGCAGAGGAACTAGGGAAGTAGCTTGCCTCTTTCTCACAAAGTGCAGGAGTTTGGGAAAGTTCAAGCTCAGGAAGAAACTGAAGCTGCTCCCCAGGACTTTTTATTATTATTATTTTTAAGCTTGTTGATTTAGGCAGCATGGGGAAGTGAAATCACCTCTATTATGATTCTATATACAGTTCATAATTCGAATAACGGTTTTGAACATGAAGGGTTGTGAGAAAAGTTTGAACTTTTTCTATTAAAAATGTCTGGCATTTTCTGTGACGTGTTAGAATACCTCCTGTTATTATCAGAAGAGGAAAGAAAGGATTATTCTGTTACTGTGACACATTTTCTGAACTATACTTCAATAGAAAATAGACAAATACATTGATGGTGGAACATTATTTCCTTGAAGCATGACAAAAAACACTCAATTTAATTGTTTACTTAGTTGTAGTAGATCAGAGTTCTAGTAAAACAAAGCCAAATTATGTGACGCAGAATGACCTCCAAATCTGGGGTAAAATCTACCACAGTATGGTGGACGCGGTGACCCCCTGAAAATCCCTGCTTTCTTGAGTGGATCCTGATGTCATGACATGGGTTCACCCACCATTCTTTAGAGCTCTGGTCTTACTGGTGTTGTGACAAGAGGAGGCACAGCTACTTTTTTGCATAATTTTTCCTGTAGTGCAGCTTCATCTGTTTTCTGGCTATTTGACATGGACATGAGCAGAGGCGATCCCTTTGGCTAGGCTGGTATGAGGCAATGCCAATCTGAATAACTGGGACCACAATAAGTAGTGCTGAGTCTTGGTGCCTATGTGCTCACACACGTGTTCCATGTAGATCTGCACTGTGCCAGGTCACTTGCTCATCTGCTGCAGCAGCCCCACCCCGCAGGGCTGACTCAAACCCGTGGACACAGCACTGGCTGCCTCTTGCTTGGTTCTGGGCAGCATGCGTTGCTGACACAACAGTGCTTATGGTTATTAATGTTATATGCATATGGACAATTCTGTCTTATTTCTGCATGGAAATGCAGGGAGTTTTTCAAGAAATTAATCCCATTTAAGCTGTGTAGCTTCCAGCCTGCTATGTTTTGCTGCTTGAAATTGCTGCCGTGCTCCTTTCTCGGTTTTTCTTATGGCTGTGCTATGACAGTCAAAATACAAACGTCACGTCCGATGGGTAGCCACGCAGCTGTGTGCCTTGCCAGTTTGTGTCACCTACCCCACTCATAATAGCCTTGTGTAGCTGATGCTGTTTTGGCCATAGCACAGTCTCACAGAAAAGAAAAAAATACATGGCACTGTTTTTCAGTGGTTGTGTGCGGGTAGCACTGCCAGCTTAAAGCGCTTTAACTGAAGACTTGAAAGATGATGACAACAGAAGGAATTAAGGGCAACAGATCCTGATGAAGAGATTCCTATATTTTTCCATATTCTTACATAATAAGAATGTTCTTAAAATCAGCGACATCTCAGTCAGGGCAATGTGTCCAGAAACATGTTGCTAACATATAGAAAGAATGGAGGTAAAGGGGGAAGGAGGGGAGAAAAATGCTTTCACCATGACTCTGTTTACACTTTAGCCCCTATTTTTCATTGTTGTTTGAATGTGATCCTGCCTAGACAGATCTCTGAAATGGGTTCTGAATCCTTATTCAAAGGTTCTTACAAATGTTCTGACAAAGTTCTTTCTGGAGCCGCCGTCCTGCATTTGTTTTCCTCTCCTGTGGAATTCACTGCATGGAGACCTTTCTCCCTGCTTTGTAAGAAAGAGGTCATTTAACCATCCTGAGCTGGCCTCTGGTGCTTTAGAAAATCAGTACAAAATCTTGCTTCATTTATCACCGGTCTATTAGGTCCGTGTAAATTGGAGGATGGGGAGAAGGATGATATCTCTGGGACTCTGGAAGAGTCCTCCTGCACTGTTCATTTTTTTTTTAGCACACTCGTCTCTCCGGATTGGCCCTCTCTGAGGCTAGTAATTTTGATAATCTGTATGCTTTATGTAAACCGTTTATACAGCATTTTATAAAACAACTTAGAGTACAGTACAACAAAAAGGAAGCATCAGCATTGATTTTGCATTGCTTCTTTACAGCATTTTAGTTAGCGTTGTATTTTTCAGTTTACAAACACTCTTCGAAGTAAAATTCAGTATGCTCAGCCCTACGGAGTGTACTATGCACTTTCAAATCATCAAATTAGATGATTTCCTACTTTAATGTATGTTTAGAGGAATCTCATTAAATAGGCAGGCTGCTTTCAAAATACATAACTGAATGCTTTTGAATTACTTTATGTGATGATAATATACGATATTTCAGTTTTCATTCATAAATTAAAACTTTGGTCTACTTTTGCCTCTGAATGTTAGGACTGCATAAGTGTCAGTGATCACTTACAAGATGAACATGGTTTTTGGTCTGGGATAATTAATGAATACATCTGAACATATCAAATGCTGAGGGAGCTTTAAAAACAAACTTAACAGTTTGCAGAAATAAATTCTGCACGTTCTTACTGCTCAATGAATTATTGAGCAGTTACATTTTCTTTCAGAGTTACATTTTCTCTGATTGCTATTAAATGCAGATATTTAATTCACTCATTCCTACAAAACTGAGCACTTTTTGAACTGAATTTATGTATGTCGGGAACATTTGCATAGAGTCAATTTATTATTTAAATCATTTATAAGGAAATATTTAATGGCCTGTGTATATGAAAAGTACTTATTTGTTTGCAGAGGACTTTTTGTTACTATCCATGACCGGGGACACATTGCTACAATGCTGAAGTCCTGGCCAGAAAGTGTCATCAAGGTAAGTTCAGTTTCGTTTGCTTGACAAAACTGACACTGTTGTGCACCCAGATTGACTTGGTTAAGATATTTTGATGATATTTTTCTAATACAATATATTAATCAGACTAGATGGTGTTGGAAGTTTGCAGGTCACACTCAGAGCGCATTTACTGCATTGTATTATTTCTTCCAGAGTGTGATTTGTGTTTTAGCCAATTTCATTTAATCAAGATTTAGGAGCTGTTCTTATGGTGCACAATTCTTTTTAAAAAATGTGTCAGTAATCAAATGTATGGAATTTTGAAATATATGGAGACTTAACTTTGTATCATGAAAGAATTTCAGCAAGTTAGAAAAGAAAAATCATGTGTTGTGTTTATGATATATGTGGTTGTTGGCAGTAGGCATTGTAAAATTTTTAACAGCTTCTTCTAGGCCACAGGGTCAATTTTCAGATTTTGATTGTATTTAATCTGTATTGCATTGTGAATCTGTTTCACAATGTTTCTGAGGAGACCTTTGCATGGATTTGGCAACATGATGTTAAAGAATGTAGGTGTTTCATTTGTTCTCTGAGTATTTTCCAGGTCTTTTCTTTACTATAGCAGTTGTACTTCCTTGCTCTTACTACAAGAACATTTTTGTGTGCTACCTACTACATTGTGACTGAAATTTTAACACAAGACTTAGACAATTTCGTTTTAACTACAGCAGTGGCTTTTTACGTATTTTGTAAATTTTATCCTGTATAAAGCTTTTTAAGGTTTAATTAAAAATCTAACTCTAGTTTTTTACTCATTATCAATATGACTGGTATGACATTTCTGCCCTTTAATATGAAAAATCTTCCTTATTAGCACAGGCAGCTTTGTGGGTTTTACTGAGTTTCTCTATTTCTATCAATGGAAACACATGCTGCCTCATATATGTAAATATGATGGAGTATGTTATTTTCTCAAGGGAAAAAGAAATATATTTTCAAAGAGTAAGAACACCAGGTGGCTGTAGACAGCCAGCAGGAGTGGCTGCCTCTGGTTCTCCTGAAAACAGTGGTGAGAAAAAGCTGGAAGTCCAGGGTTCTTCTTTTTGTGGATAACTTCCTTTCACCTCCTATTCTGTTTTGTATTGTTCACAGAAAAATGTAAAGGGGAACAATGCCAGTTCCCTCGTAACATATGACAAAATACCTCTCTTGTGTAGTCTTAAAAGTTTTAAAAGTAAGTCTAATTTATAGTGAAGCAAGAGTCTAAAATAGTGTAATAAAACATAGTGAAATAAAACATAGTGAAATACAGTAAAACATTTCATGACCTTTGTTATCCTATTGATTCATTTGTACCTGTTACAATTTTAAAATGAAAATGTAAAGAGCATTGTGAGATGATAACAGAATCCTTAGTATGTCCAAGTACCATCTTAGCAAAGAAGTGATTTTTAAAGTGCTTTTATTCCTTCCTCCAGGCTATTGTAGTGACAGATGGGGAACGTATTCTTGGTCTTGGAGACCTCGGCTGTTATGGCATGGGCATCCCAGTGGGCAAACTGGCACTTTATACAGCATGCGGAGGAGTGAAACCTTACCAGTGCCTACCAGTGATGTTGGACGTGGGAACAGATAATGAGGTAAGTCCTTTTCTGAGGTGTAATATCACCAGCTTTAAGGGAACTATATAAAAGTTGAAATGCAAAAAGTTGTTTTTCTCTATTATGATACTATTTACAATTACGTGGAAACTAAAAAGTTGTGTGAAAAAAGTCTCATCCTAATGCATAGTGTAGATTTTTTTGTAAGGCTTGAGTAGGTAAGGAAGATACTGTCTGTAAAAATGTACTGCGTACAGTGTAAGTGTTAAAAAGTGTGATGGGAAATTAGATCTCAAGAAGAGAGGTATTTGTAGAGTTTTAGATTAGATTTGTAGATTTCTATGTATTTTTAACTTGTGGAGTTAAAAATACAATACACGGCAGCATTCCTTCTCTACTGCTGCTGCAGAATTCTTCTGCAGTGATTTCAGATGGAAATTCATTTGAGGGGAACAGCTTGAAGCTGTGGCCTGATATATGCTGGGAGTGCACATCTATGTACTTCTGTTGTACGTTGACTTCAGCTATAGAAAGCTCTGTAATGCTACAAGTTTTCCCCCGATGAGGTCCTAATGCTTCAAGTAAGTGGACCTTGCCCTCTTTAACTTGGCTTCCCATTTGTAGGAAGTGGAGAGATTTAAAGACAGTTGTAGAAAATTGGCTTTGTTATTTCCAGGCGTCCTGGGATTACTAGTTAACTATTTGGCACCTGTTCTTCTTTATTGTAGCTGAAAGAACATTTGAATTAGTGTCTCTGAATGATGTCAGATATAATCAGCAATATCATTAAGCTTTAGCAGAAGTTACATTATAAATGATGCAAGCGTTAAACTTTATGCTTTATAAAGGTATCAGAGGTTTGTGTGTATCAAAGCTAACTAAGCATCTGTGTAGCACTGAATTTAGCAGGGATTTCTAGATTGTTGGGCTGGGTGTATGCAACTTCAACTTCATATACAACCTCCCCCCCTGCTGCAATGGGATAGTTAAGATAATATATCACAAAAGCTTTAGTAAAATGAGAAATAGTCTCCTACCCTCTCTCTCTATCCCTCAAGAACCCTCTCTTGAAAGTGGACAGATTTATGTGCAAAATGCATCTGAACGCTGTAGCACATAGCCATGTCAAATCACACGCAAGTCTCATTAACTATAAAATGTTTTTATTCCTGATTTGAGCAGGTGGGTCAGTCAATTAATATATGATTGAATGTTTCTGGGCAGTAAATTGCATCAGCTATTTCTGATACTGCAATAGTTTTCACATTTTACTTTTATGTCTGAGTTTCATTGTCATTTTAATTTTTCATGGGGTATTATTTTCTTGAAATATATCATAGAATCATAGAACCACAGAATGGTTTGGGTTGGAAGGACCTTAAAGCCCACCCAGTCCCAACACCCTGCCGTGGGCTGGTTGCCACCCCCTGGGTCAGGCTGCCCAGGGCCCATCCAGCCTGGCCTTGAACGCCTCCAGGGGTGGGGCACCCACAACAGTATATCAAGCATATAGATATATACCTACAAGTAGCAAAAAAAGCGTTCACGTACCAGTAGCGCAACTTTTATTCACTCTTATTCTGACTAGACAGTGAGTTCGAGACTTCCGAAAGGGTGGCCAACCTGAAGTATTACAAGATGCAAACAAATTCTGTATACTGGACTTTGTTGGTGCTCTGACCTACCTTCTTATCAGGAGGACTGCCCAACAGTCTAAAAGCCCCAGATAAATTTACTGCTGCAAGAGACCTTAAACTAAGCTTGAATGAATGGGAGGCTGGGTAAAAATGTTCTGTTTTTGTTTTTCCTCACTGTTTTGTACTTGCAAGAAATTATGTTAGCCTACAATTCCATACCATTCATGCTCGAGAAGTCAGCAGCGTGTGAGAAATCAAGTCTCTGAGTCACAGCTGGGTTAGGGTCTGCTCTGGAGGCAGCACTTCTGCTCTCTGGCGTTGTGCTAGACTGCTGTTCAAAGAGTAGGTGGTTGGTTGTTTTCCCGATTGAGACTGGATGCTCAGATGTTTCAGCATTCGTCTTAAAGCTGTAACTGGGAATGAGACTCCTGAACTCTGCTGGAGGACTGCACAAGCTGGGTGCTACCCATATGCCACTTGACTGAATGGACTGCACGGGCCTGGTTCTGTTCGTTGTCCAGCTGGAGCTTGGGCCTAGTTCCTGGCTACTTCAGTCACAGTCAGGGATCCTGGGGCTCCATTTCTCTTAATTTCTATCCTCCTTCCCCTTCCTCTGGCCCAGCAGCTCCAGTTTCATCCTTAACAGCAGTGTGTGCGACCAGGTGGTAAGCCACTTAGGGAACTGCAGTGACCAAAAAAGTGATCACATTTTGCTGGCTGAGCTGGTTACACTAGGTCAAGCTGCTGTGGAATGGCACTGCAATTACTTATCTTAAAATCTAAACCTTTTGGACAAATAACAGTATTTTTTTGCTATGTTGTCTTACTCAAACCAGAATTTTCCATAATCAGCCACAATAGAAATCACTCTCATAACTTGAGCATATATAAATAATAATTACACTGAACATGTTTTTTGAAATGTGCAGATGTTTTCCATTTAGATTAGTTCCTTCTCCCTCTCTGTGGGGGCCTCAATGCTTTAAAAAAAGTTTTAAAATATGTATTTTTGGCAACTATAATCCCATTGTGGAGAACCTGCAAATTCTCCAGAAAGATTAAACCTTACTTTAAAGCAGATTGCAGGAAAAACTTCACAAATTCTTATCATGTATTGTTTTGTTACATGCAGGACACCAAACAGTACACAGCAACTCACTCCATTTCTGACGCTTACTAGATGTTTTATTACTGTTAGTTTCAGCAGAGACATTTTTAGCTGTGGTATTACCCTGCTACTCAAAAAGCTAGGGAATGAGAAGAGGAGCAAATACAGCATTGTTATACAGTTGCCCAGATAATAAGCAAGAAAAATGGAAACTGCTTGCTTACAAGTGAAAATTGATCTAGTGGAAAGACTTGCATGACTGAACTAGTAAATTACTCCATGCAATCTGCAGAGGACTGAGTGTCTGAAAGGAGTGATGTTGACCGCTGCCAAAAATACTATGCCTGTTTTGTAGCTCATTGACAAATTGGAGACAGCCAATCGCTGTTCGGACATTTTTATCCAAAGCATTTTAAATGTTGTATGGAGTATTATTTGTTATTTACAACAGACCATGAAAGTCTCACTGAAATTGGTGCCTTATGCAGTAGCATGTATTTGTAGGGTGTGAAGGTGATGCCTCTCCGAGGGATTTCAGTCCATGTAAAACATGCTCATGCACCAGTCTCAGTACTGATATGAAAGCATTGTTTGGAATCCTGAGGTGATATGGTTTCTGGATTCTGAGCATTCATCAGATATTAGGGAGGTATATGTTAATTGCTTTATAATGGCTAAAGAAACTGCTTGCAGAAGAAAAATGAGTCGTTGTCATGGTACAAGCAACTACAACTTATTGGAGACCTACCTGAAACCTGTGTACTCACTGCTGTAAGTGGGATGGTTTAAGAATGCAGAAATAATCAAGCTGAACCAAAGGAAAACATTTAAACATTAAAATATGAATGATGATTGTTTGCTACTTAAAACTGTTAGTAAACTTTCACAAAATAAACTATGTTGAGGCAAACCAGATGATTAAAGTCAGCCTGGCTTACAGGGATGTGAAAAGTGGCAGTTAATAGACAAGGAAACAGTAATAGAAACCAAGCTCAAAAACTGAGTTTATGGGCAATTAAAAAGTAAAATATATGGTTTAGTACTATTATCCAACCAGAGCAGGAATGAAAGGGTTTGTTCTGACTGTAAAAATATTAGCCTAATAATGTATGCTTAACAGAGGAATCAGAACTTTGTTTATTTTGTACAGAATCATAGAATGGCTTGAGTTGGAAGAGACCTTAAAGCCTACCCAGTTCCAGTGCCCTGCTGTGGGCAGGGACACCTCACACTGGATCAGGCTGCCCAGGGTGCGATCCCACCTGGCCTTGAGCACCTCCAGGGGTGGGGCACTCACAGCTTTTCTAGGCAGCCTGTGCCAGTGCCTCACCAGCCTCTGAGTGAAGAATTTATTCCTAATATCTAATCTAAATCTCCCCTCTTTTAGCTTAAAGCTGTTCCCCCTTGTCCTATCACTGCAGTCACTGACGAAGAGTCCCTCTCCACCTTTCCTGTAGGCCCCCTTTAGATGCTGGAAGAATCTTACAAGAAAAGCTATGCTAACATCTGGGCTGACAGAGCAGTCTTGTGGTCACAGGACAGATTCAGTACTGGGAATGCCAGTTGTGGGAGCTTTGGAATGATTAGTTGTGTGTAAGCATTTAAACATCAACCATTTACCATAAATTTCAGTTTAGTTCAGATGGTTTCAAGAAATCTGGAGCTCTTGCGCTGGATAGGCACAGTTAAATAGGTGGCTGCTTGTATCGATGTGATATTGGTGGAACATACCATCATACAGATGAAGCATGACTGTCAGTTCACTTTTTGCAAATGCATATGTGAAGTCGTTCCTTTATTCATACAACTGTCAAATGCAGACATGTAAGTACTGAACAATGCACATGAGAGAGAAACGTGCGAGGCAGCTGCTAGAGCAGCTACTGCTCCTGCGTCTGCCACACTGCAGGGACTGTAAGAAACAGGGCTGTTGTTTCAAGCTATTTCCTGCATGCTTGCTTTGGAATAATTTTCCCTTAACTTACTGCAAATATGTAAAAGCAAGAATGTAACAGCTCTCACAGTTGCCCTAAATAGGTCAATGAGCATTACTGGGCTGGCAGTTGATGCTTATGGAGGAATGACCGGCATCCGTGGTGGAAGACTGAATCCAGAAAACCTTAGGTGCATATTCAAGCTCACTTCTTCAACACTTCAAGGCGCTGCAGTTAGCTTTGTGTTTCCCTAAATAACTTCCAAGTGTTATCAGGACTTGTAGCAGCCTTCAAGATTCATATGCTTCCAAAATATCTAGCTATGAATGTGAAAAAGCAAGCTGCTGATAAAACACAGAGACAAACCTGCTTCTGTTATTTGTATTGCAACCAAGACAGAAATTTGGTCAGAGGAAAGCTCACTGTAGCAGAAAACTGCAATTTCTGATCTTATCAAACTAGGGATATCAACATATCAAACAAATCATGCACATTGTGTACTGCTGTAGGGATTTCTAAATAAAACACAGTCACAAGTGGCATTCATAAGTATATGAGTTGCACTTTTACACTGTCATTTGTGTAGTTAATGTATTGTAAAAATTGTTATGGTCTCTGACTTTAAAGAGGTCATATTCCTTTTGCCTTTCCATTGAATTATGGCTGTTAGAACTAGAGCCAGCACTTCAGTGATAGTGTCACTGTAAAATAATAATGGCAATTCCTGAATTCCATGAGTAGAGTTTGCTCCTGTCTGTATAAAAAGGAACTGGTTTTGTAGCTGATGTGTATATGGGGATTTCTAGTTTATGTTCTGCAGTGTGTTTGCTCGTAGTTATGGGCATTTCTGATAAACAAATGACACTCTGTGTGATGCAGACAGGAGGCTTCTACATATACAGCTTTTCATGTATCTATGTTGAATGTGACTGACCGAATTAAGCCAGCTGACTGAAACAGACGGGCTCTCTTCCATGCTCCACAGAACAGAAAGTCCAGGCCAGGTGCTCAAAGGTAATGCTGTGGCCCAGTCATGCTGATCTCCAGACATTAAAATCCGTAAAGCTATTGATGGAGTAAGTCTTCTGTGTTTTTCTTATGGTTCAGCCTACTGCCTGTCCCTGCCATTCTGGTAGGAGATAGTTCTGGTAGCATTTGCAGGAGTTTAGGTCTTTTCAGGAATTTTCCTTGCTGCCTGCATTCTCTTTCACAAATTTAGTGCTATTTTACAAGTGGATTCTTTTCCCTTCAGATTTTGCTGCAAGATCCTTCCCTGGTAGTGTGCTTGAAGTGCCAGCACTTCAATAAACACGAAAAATCGTGAATATTCCTCTTTCCTCCCCTTTCCCCCTTCCAACTGGCAAGAAAATATTGCAGTAGGATATTACTTTTCCTACATTCATGAGTCATTTTTTCTTTTCACTGCTCAAAAGCAGTGTAAAGCCAAGTCAGTTCTGAATTACAGTTCTGTCCAGCCCATTGTGCAGAGGAAAAAAAAAAAAAAAAAAGAACATTTTCTAATTTGCAGGAATTGGTAGTCTGCTTTTAAATTTATTCTGTTATTTGGAATAGACTGAGTCTGCATTAGAAAAGGGAGTGGCCAAGTACAGTCTGTTTTTATGGATTCTTCTTCTAAAATTAGGGGGCTGGGGTACAGTAGAAAAGATACAGAGTATAATTAATGTGTCTAACTGTCTAAAGGCTGAAGGGAGGGGAAAAAAAGAAGGAGTAAGAGGATATCAAGACTAGATTTTGTAATCTGTAGCGGGGAGAAATTGAAAGGCTGAATCTGTGTGGCATTTCCCAAAAATGCAGGAAGGGATATATCTGAAATTGTCCTTCAAGTCATGATGTTAATGAAAGAGAATCTTAGGTGGGATATAGAGTTTTGCACTGACAGCGTTGTAAAGCTAAAATGGGACAAAACAATAACATATAGAGTGTGTTTGCTTCAGTGCAGAGTAATTGTCTCTCTGACGTGTTCCAGATTTCACTTCTAAAATAAATATGGCATTGCCCATCCCTCTTAAACATGCTTTATTTAAACAACAGGAATACCTGAAAATGTGCCAACATCCATATTATACTTGCAAATCTATAGTGAGTTGGGGAAAGGGTGTAATTCATAACAGCCACCACTTGCCCTTCATTGTAGGGGCCTTCATACAACTTTCTTGAGTTAGACACAAGTATCTGACAGCTGATTTTTTTTCAGCACTTTTTGCAGAGCTTTCGTTCTCTTGCTCTTAAGTGTTCTCTTAGTAAATAGTTCTGGTAATGCATTTAGGAACATTCACAACCTGAAAATTTCAAAAGTTATTTTGGCTTTAAAGCAGAAACGTTGAGAAATTTTAAGTGTAATAATAAATCTAGATGTACCATTTGAATATGTTTCTGCCATGTGCAGCTGATTTGTTGTTGACACATGCAGATCTCAAAATGTATTTGGACTAAGCTGTAGCTTGCTCTTTCTGTCTCAAAGTATTATTTTACATCAGCCTGTTCTGTGAATTCATAGCTCTCTGTTTCTCAGATTTTGAGACTTGTGACCAAATGAGGTTGGATTGTCAGCAAAACACACAGAAAATAATAAAACAGAAGAGGAAGAGCAACTCAAATCAGAGCTTTAGGCAATGGACAGGAAATTATATTAAGTAAGCTTACTTAATGTGAAACTTGAAATAAATGGAAAAGTAAAGGTTTATATATGTGATCTTGTGGCTTACGGTACAGCCAAATCATAGGTCTGACAAGGAGAGTCTACTCTCAGAAGGAAACATTGATCAAAATTGTTAAATTTTATCAGAACTAGAGGATAATTTGTAGAGGTTTTTACGCACGGTGACAAAAAAGTATTTATTATTTATCATGAAGAACACATTTTTTAACCTGTTGAATTGCTGCCAAAAATGCTCCAGATTTTAGGTTTTACTTTTGAGATGGCATATTCAGTGAGGGGCAGAGTTAATCTGGTCGTCAGGTAGCATACATACTGGCAAGGTAATACATGCTCAGCTGAAGGAATACAGCTGTCTTGTTATGAAATACTCAAGTAGATTGACATTTTCAGTTAAATCACAGAGCAGTTGTAGCTATATACTAGTGTTTTGCCTGTTTGCATGTTAGAAGCAAATACTTGGCAAATGCCAATGCCCGTCAGGCCTTGTTTGGGCTTTTACTCACATCATTGTCCCTCTGTTTTTTTCGGATGTATTAACATTTTCATGTTGTCCTTTGTAAGCCCTATCTTATCACTGCTATTTCTGTTACATTAATATTTTCATAGCATAAATAGATTTTTGTTCTTAGTGGACAGGAGGTGAGTACTTCACAAAATACAATAAACATATTTTTTCACTGAGCCAAGATTTCAAATATGATCCCTCTGTTAAAATCCACTTCAAAATTGAGTATAAATCTCCTTAACTCCCACAATTCACGTGTACAGGAAGTTCTAAAAACACTAATAAGTTGTGATAGACTAGTTTTGGGTTTAAAGTCATACATCTGGTGGAGGGGGAGAATAGTTTAAATTCTGAAGCTGATTCCAAAACTTTATCTGAACGTCTCATGCCTCAGTATTTTTTCTCTGTGTATCAGGCATTTCAGCCTGATTCAGTTTCCTAAGAAGCTTCGTGGCTCCCGTGCTCCTGAGCTAGTGAGATACACCCTGGGATATGTCCACTGGCACAGAGCCTTACAGACAGATCAGAACAGTGAGAAAGCGGAAACATGGGAATATAATATGCAAAGGCATTTGGGGCTGATTTTATTAGGAAATGTAATGCTTGAAAATACATGATTTTCTGTCAACAGAAGTAAGAAACAAACCTCCATGCAAACATCCATCAGAATGTCAGAATGTTCCCTTGTTTGCAGTTAGTAAGCAGGGCTGTGCGGTGACAATTTTGCTGACTATTACTGAATCTGGAACTAGTTAATATTGAAATTCTAATCTTGATGGTAGTGATAGGTGTGGTTAAGTGAGTACTTAGCCAAGGTTGTCTTCCATCGCTTGTTAGAATTCTTGCTGTGTGCTTTCTTGTATGTACTGACTTCCACTGACTTTATCAGAGAATACAGGCATTCTTTATATGCTCTTCTGAATCTTTTGGAAAAAAAATTAAACTTGAAATTTGCTACCTGTGACTATTTTTTTTCTAATACAGACATTTCCATTATTACAAATAATGAGTCAGAACAATACGTCGCCAGAGGTCTCTCTAACAAGGCCTCAGGCAAAACTCTAATATTCAGTTCCAACACAGTTCATCACACAAAGTGAGGTACTATTTCTCAAATAACTTGCTCTTTTTCACACAATAAAAGGAGGACTGACTTAATATAGAGTTCTGCTATTTATAAAATGTCAATAATCATGGTAAATTCTAGTTATTTTTATCTCAGTCTAACCATAGGTGTACATTCAGACTTTACATTCATTTATGTGAAAGTGTTTTGTGTTCTCACAGATGTGTCCATTAAATCATGCACGAAGTTAATATATCAGGGATGTTAGAAAATTCCATGATTTCACAGGGTCCTATCATCAACAGAAGTAGTAAATTGCTACTTAATATGGAGGTCTTTCTTGCACAGGATATTCCATATTTTGGAATATTGTGTTTTATTTGGAAACTGTTCTTCCTGCTTTAGCCTTGTT
>VXAV01003667.1:77570-95265 GCA_013399715.1 Alectura lathami | reverse complement strand
TGTCTTTGGTCCAGATTTATTCTGAGGGCTATAATCAGTTTTCACAGACTCTTCTCCCAGACATACCCAACGTGATGTAGGCAGGAGTGCTCACTGACAGGATGCATCAAGCAACACTCGCGGAGAGTAAGAGATACTAACTGCAAGGGAGAAAAAAAAGGAAAAAAAAAAAGCAAACATAACAGCTTACTTGCCAAACAGTTGTCTTTAGTCTTAGGAAAATAAAATGGCTCATTCTTCATTCCAGGCTTTTTTCCTTCATCCAGTAACTGCGATGTTATTGGTCAAAGTTAATCTGTCTGTTAGCCTTACAAATACAATTCGGTAACATTCAAAGAGGCTTCCTCCACTGTGATTTTCTTGCAAGAAATTGGAAAGTTTTCTAGTTGTGTGTTTTACACAGTTATTTTCATGGTTTTGGTAGTGAATATCACTGTCTTTGAGAATTCACTTCTGCAATTAGAAAACTGATAATCACGTAAATTTTTTACTGAGTGCTCAAATAATAATTTTCCGTATTTACGCCTCCTCAAAGCTGCATATGGCTTTAGTCAGGAAGATTTTTAACCCTCTATGGTTCTTGCTTGTAGTGACTTCAGCATATTCCTGAGATGGTATTTCAGGGACGGATACCGAAGTTTCTAGTGTGTTTCAGACTTAAAAATACTGCATTTTGGAGAATCTTTGAGTTTGTCTCCTATTTTGTTCACAGTATTCTGCAATTTGTTGTTTTTTCTTCAATTATTATTTCTACATGATTACGTATTTCCTTGGTTGTATCAAACAGTCTAATTTTTCACTCTGTAGGAGACTGTGTATAAATGGCTTGTGCTTCCTAAGGGATGCACTGTGTGCTGAACAAGAAAACACTGCCTACCCCTTTTATGAAATAATTGTGTTCAAAGTGGAACAGCGTTTCCTCACCGTATTTAGGGCTGTTAACTGTTTTGACTTGTTTGCAAATGCAGAAGGTCATGTGCTCTTCCTTACCGTTCCCATGGGAATGTGTTACATCATCTCCCTTGTTTTCCTTTAGAGGCTTTTCTCATATTTTGTTAGGCGCAGCTCAGTAGCTGTGATTATCGGCAGATTTATCAATAGAATTCCAATATAAATGGGGTTGGCTTTTAAACATTCATTCACTTTAAATATTTTTCAGACTCAGTTGCGTAATGTGCGTACTAACAACATTTTGCTTACTAGTGTATTCACTTGTGATGAACTTTCTTAATTTAAAGAGAACTCAGACATTCTGTGTTTACATTGTTCCTGTTATAGTGCATGTCTTCTTTTGTCCTAATACTGGGATGAAAAATACTTTGTTTTAAATTTCCTTTCAGAAGAAAAAATACTTAAAGCTCTTGTTAAAATAAATAAATAAATAAAACACACGCACGCACGCACACAAAACCTGTGTGAAGTCTGAATTTTCTACATCTGGGTTTGCTGTTGTCATAGTACAACAAAGAGTTACTGCAGTCTGTAAAACTCATACAATTGTTCTTGCACAATTAAATTAAAGGAGACTTTCAAGTTAATCTTATCTTTTTTTCAATACTCAGGTTGCATAAAATATTATTATATATATCAGAACCAGACATAACTTCACCATCATCCTATATTTCCTCTACTTAAACTTACATTAACATAAAATTCCGGAGATCAGTATTTGCAGTTTCCTTGTAAAAATCCAGCTTTCTCATATTGCATGAGTCCTAGACCCCAATCTAGTCTTTTCTAGTATACCCCCATAGGTAACAACATTTTTGCCTGTTCTCTTTATCTTTCCCATACTTAAGATTCAATGGATTGAACCATTAGAATCTCATATTTGAGTGAGTAGTTGTGATAATCTGGGCCCCTGTTCCTGAACTCAGTAAGCTCCAAATGACTAGGTAACACAAGAGTAGCCTGAGAGTCATCTGAACCTGAGCTAATCATCTGAGGCAAATTTTACGAAAAGAAGGAGACACTTCTTCCTGCAGAGTAGCTGTCTCAAATTGGTCTAATGAACTGAATCTTAAAAATATCTATTTTTGTCCAGTCTATTAAAAAAGCTCAGACTACACTAGATGTTGAAATATCCAATATAGATTCTTAATTTAGATAAGGTGAATTCATGTTTGGTTTGCCCTTCACTTTCCTCTCTGCTACGTGCTGCTGCTTTGTTTCTTAGGCTTCTAAAAGGATTGAAATTTGGTTTTGAACATATGTCAACCTTTTGTTAAACAAACTCTTTGTATCATTGAGAAATGCCATTCTACTGCTTAGTGTGTGAGAAGACCTCACCGATTGTCTCTCACTTTTGTTCCATTGTCATCCTTTAAACTTTGCCATTTTGGCTTGGAGAGTGTGGCATTCTTTTCCTGAGACTGTTCATTTATTTTCATGAAATATGCTATTTATGAATATTTCTGTTGTGAAACACTCCATTTCATTAGACCATGGAAAGTATGAGAAAGCCAGATGGTGTTTCAGATTGTCCCATTTACCAAACAGTGTATCTGCAATGATTTTTAGGATCCAAGAAGAAGCTGAGGAGGAAAGGGCTTTAGCAGAAAGAACATAAATGCTGGCACTGGATTTATGTTTCAGTTTCAGCTCATATTAAAAAGCATGAACTGTATATTCATGTTACCAGTAGTTCCGTCAGTCCATTACATTTCTTTTCACTCTACTTTTCAGGAAAAGAGGATCTATAAATGAGGGCAGGAATGAATAACTGGAAATGCTTTTTTTGAATAGTATGCATGAATATCCATAGACCAAACTGATGGCAGACTATTTCAAAATACAGCAAACCTTTCCAACTCTTCACACTCAGAAGACAGCAACAGATACTGTTTGTTTTAGTTGGCTTCTATTTTTTCTGGAACAGCAACTGCTAGCTATCTTCTTCTTCAGCAGTTTGAGAGGCAGTGGCAAAGACAAGAGAGGGAATGAACCATAAATATAGTTATTGTTATAAAATGTGAGATAAGACTCGTCATTTGTGCTTCCAGGGAAATAGGCCTAGTGTCTGGGACAAAACGTCATGGGCTGATGGTGAAGGTGCTCCAACAGACATTGGGCTTTTCACTAGGAGGTCTCCTTTGCACACAGAACTGCTTCTGCCTTTTTATCACTGTTATAGGATAGACATAATCAACAGCTGAGACGCCAGCATTGAAAGGACGTCACCAGGTTTGGATAAGAATTGTCAGTCAGTCAAAGGGACGTTCTTGATGTGGCTTGTTTACATGGGAAGAGACTCAACCTGTCTGGGTCCAGTAAAGACCATGACTGAGTGTCAGCACAGGAGACAGGGATGTCAGGGTCAAAGATATCTTGGTGAATGACCACAAGGGAAGTAAGTTTATGGAAGTAAATGAAATAGATAGGTGTAAGTTTAGTAGAGCTGGGAAGAAGAGGACACAACAAGCAATGAAGATTTATAGTTAAGTGAGAAAGAAAAGTAGAATCAAAGCAAAAGATCAGAACTGTTGATACAGAAACGAGATGTACTGATACCATGGACTCAGATTTCTAGTGTTATAAACAGTGCCTCTGCTGATATGTTGAAATTCTGTTCAGTTAACTGCATAGTGGACTCAAGACACAATTTGTGTGCTGTCAAACTGAGAGTTGAAAAAAAAGAAAAAAAAAATCTGTAATTTTTAGAAAAAGTTTCACAGAAGCTAGAATTAGGGTACTATACAGGTTACTGTGGATATTCTTCTAGCCTATTTTAGACCACCTTCTGTAATTGTTGTTTGACCATCTTCTGTAATTTATTATAAGCACTACTGCATAACATTCTTTCAGCATTTTTGGGTGGAGATTTCTCTCTTCCTTCGTGTTTTTACGAGCAAAAAGCTTATGAAGTTTGGTTATGATAATCTATTTCTCTAGCTTGCTCCCATTCTCCATCAGATATACTTCAAAATATGGAGTGCATTCTTAAGTGTTTCGTGATGTGTGACAGGACATGGAGACTGAGATTTTAGCTATTTGGGTGCTGGAGGTTGTGAAGAAGAAATGATGGTCATTAACTGTATGGGGGCTATTTACTGTCAGTTGTGTAGAGAGCTTAACTGTTAGTCTCAGCTTTTCCTGGGATTCAGAAAAAAGCTCTTATAGAAAGTAGATGTTGGGGGGTTGGGACATTTCTTGTTAGGTCTTCTGATAATTGCATATATTAAATGCAAGACTTACCAGATTTCTTTGCTTTCTGATTACTAGCTCTATTTTGAAATATTAATTATTATATGCAGAATAATCTGCTAAAGGCAGAAATGATGTCAGATTCTTCAGGGCTATTGTTTTCTCAATAGGCAAATGATTAAGATTTTCAAGAAATACCACTGGCATGCAGACAACCATTTGTTTTCAGTTTTACTGTATAAAAGAGTTATGCATCCTGAAATTGCATCTGATGAAATGTGTCTCTGAAACCACGGTTCTGAGTGTTTTCCAAATTCCAACTCAAGTTACAGGCATTTGTGGAGTTGGCATCATCCTTGTCCCTGCAGACAGATGTTAACATTAGGAGAGTTCTCTGAAACTGTTAAACATCAGGCAGTGTGCTTATCTTGCTGTTTATTTTTTTTGCGTGTCCTAAAACGCACAATGAATTAGGCCTCTCTGGTCTCTGCCTACTCTGATAGATGCAGTTCTGGCAGCGTGTCATATGATACATTGCTAGCCTGAATTAGTGCATCAGGACCTACCCTCAGATGTTGTGGTGATGCTGTCCTGATAAAAAATCGTTTGTGACCTCTTAAGAGAAAGAGGCAGAAGGCGGTATTAAATAGGGGCTAATGTGTTGTTTCTAAGTGAGAAACATTCATAGGGAGAGGAGCAGGCTGTTGTCTGAGCTCTGTTAATGTAAAGCTGCACTTTCTAGGGCCCATCAGAATTGTCCAGTGTTGAGTTTTCTGGTTGGAAATTCCCAGCTAGTGACTCCTTCTAAGGGTTTCCCAACCTTAGGGCTTCCTTCAGCCATTCTTGACTTTACCTTGTTACGTGGAAGATGATGTTTTTTTTTTTTTTTCTTCTATTTCATTTATAAAGCTCTTGAGAAAGGTGATTGTCAAGCTGAGGAACTGGAAGAGTGCTTTAAATTAGTAACATGACTAAGAAATATGCATTGAAATAATACATGCAGCTTATTTGACTTGTTATCTGCAACCGTATTTCTGTCTGTGGAGAAAAAGATAGGAGATAGATGATCACAAAAGAAAAGCTTTAGAAAACCTCTGGTAAACTTCACCTACGTTTATCTAGGGTCCATCAAACACTGACTGAGGACAAAATAAAAAATTCAGGGAGAATTTTTGCTGTTCCTGCCAAACTTGTGGGCATCTGTTGGGAGATATAATTTAAGCATTTTACAGGAGTTTTGCAGTAAAGAGCAAACGAAATGTTCATGGAAGTGTGTTACTGCAGATATATTTCTTGTCTCGACACAGTGCTCATCCCAAGAATACAGCAGCCTCTGTGTTCTACCCTCAAAGGCAGCACTGTTTGTACAAAGCATGCCATTATTTTTGGATTGGAACACGTCACATGACCAATGGATCATTCTAGACTCTTTCTTTTGTATAAATTAAGGAAATTTTAATATTAATAATTCTGTCTCCTCCCCCATCCTCCTAGAAATGCAGTGCTTTAGTAATGACCATCTTGACCATCTTGGCATAGGTGTCTACACCTTGGTGTAGAAGTTAAATGCAGATCTAAAAGACAGACACAATTTGGATAGTGGTAGCACACAGGCACATACCAGAAAATGAATTCTTCTGCTAATCAAGAAAATGTGATATAAAGATAAAGCCTATAAAGGAATTTATGAATTTTAGGGTTTTGATGCTAGCATTCAGTTAATAGAAGATGTTGGCACAACTACGTATTTCCTTGGGGGGCAATTTTAGTTTTCATTTTTCTAGTATGCAACTTTGACAAAAGAACTTGATAGCTTTGCAGGAGGGTTGATCTATTTTTACTTCAATTACAATACTTTCATAAATAACATCAAATCCATCCCTGAAGACACAGGAACAATGCACAGCTTGTACAGCAGATTCAGTGATGGCAGTTCTATGATATTTGCTTCACATAGTTTTTAGCCTTCAAGTTTTATAAGTTTGAAAAAAGTCACGGTAAGCAGTTTCACCAGCAGAACTCCCAATGGCATATACATTTCCAGGGAAGGCCATTAGTTCTTCACTTCATCTGTTGTATAGCAATGATGTAGCCTGGAGTATGCTTCAGTGTTCAGTTGTACTCCCAGTTCTTCCCTCACTAGAAACTACTATGAAGAACAAGGTCCCACAGAGCAGTTTAGTGGATTCTGCAATTACATTTATTGCAAGTAATTTTTTAATAGTAATGGAAATTGGCTGGAAAAGCTGTATCATTTTTTTTGTGGATCTCTTATACAACACACTAGACGTGGGCAAATGGAACAGAACTATAATTCTTTTGGAAATGAAATCATTCATCTGATGTATTATTGCCTTTTAAAAAATCCATTTTTAGTATTCAGTATAAAGGATGGCAAAATATAGTTTGTATAGCTCTAGTGTGTGTAACCTGTAATTTCAGAGCCAATCCAGAAAGACATTCAAGTGTCCCTGTGAATTCCAGGTTGTTAGGAGTGGGAAAGTCAGCCTAGAAAGGAACATCCTAAGACAAAGTCATCATTGATTGGCACCTGGCTGCAATCAGTATTGTGAGATTCAGGTGCTCAGAGATCTTGAATTACACGTAAATATAGTGAGATAAACATTTTCTTTCTGAAAAGTATTTTCTAGCTTCCAGTATTTTGGAGGTAAACAGAGTGACTCAGCTGTACTCAGCAGACTCTAACCAGAAGGCACCATCACTGTCTGCTGGCACTCCGAAAATCCTCTAGGCTTTTCACAAATAACTTGATTGCCCCAGCTGACTCACAAACATATTGCCTGACTCAAAGAGCTGACAGCACAACAGCCTCGTGAAAAATCAGGTGTGTTTTGGCTCATTGATGCAGCAACATTTTCTCTTTGTTTTCATGCTTCATAGGCTGCTCATATAGGTTATGTTACTTATTTTTGTCATTAGGAATCATAGAACCATAGAATATCCCAAGTTGGAAGGAATCCACAAGGATCATGGAGTCCATCCCCTGGCTCCACTCAGCAGCACCCAAACGCAGACCCTGTGTTATGAGAGCGGTGTCCGAACGCTCCTTGAGCTCCAGCAACTTGTGGCCATGCCCACTGCCCTGGGGAACCTGTTCCATGCCCACCACCCCCTGGTGCAGAACCTTTTCCTAACCCCCAGCCTGACCCTCCCCTGACACAGCTCCGTGCCGTTCCCTCGGGTCCTGTCGCTGTCCCCAGAGAGCAGAGCTCAGCGCCTGCACCTCGGCTCCCCTGGGAGGGAGCTGTAGGCCGCCATGAGGCCTCCCCTCAGCCTCCTCTGCTCTGGGCTGAGCAAACCAAGGGACCTCAGCTGCTCCTCACACATCTTGCCCTCTAGACCCCTCCCCATCTTTGTAGCCCTCTTTTGGATGCTCTCTGATGGCTTTATACCCTTCTTATATTGTGGCACCCAAAACTGCTAATGCAGTTTACTGCCTTGCAGGCAGGGATGTTTCTCTCCCTTACTTTTCTCTCCACTTAAATAAAAAGTCGAAGAACTCACATTAAAGTGTTAAAAAAGAATCAATATTAAAAAAGAGTAGCATGAATAAAGTTTGATTTTTCTAAAATGTTGCTAAATATATCACCATTTCTTTGCATATTCTTTGACCAAAAGAATTTTACTTGCACGTTTACACTATTTTAATTCTAGCAGCAAAATCAAAATCATAAGTATGTATCTTTTCGAAGCACTGCAGGAAAATCTGGCAAGGGCTGGATGCCAGGTACCTTCTAATGTCATTTTCTCTGTCACATACTCTTCTATTTTTATACAGTTGTTTCCAATTTTACGGTCAAGAACAAATTCAGGAATGATTTTTTTACTTCCATTTTGCTTTTGCCTAGCAATTTCAAATGACTTCAGGAAAGTCTGACAAATCAAGGCTAATTTTAATTCTCTGGGAGACAAATTCACAGGAAATGCTAATGAGCTGTTTTTAGCAGTGTGAGATCTAAAGATCTTAAGATGAGCTTGGAAACCCCATGGGTGCTGTATCATGCTTCCCACCGGATGGAGCAAGCATGGCTGGAAAGCAGAACTGCCCAGGAGCAGAAGCCTCCTCACCGTGCACTGCTGTCAAGAGCATTGCAGGGGAACTCGGAGACAAGAAGCAGAATAGCAGTGCCCCAGCTTTCCCAGCCAGCAGGTATCTGCTGCTCTGTGTCCTCTGCAAGCACACCCTGCTCCAATCCATCTTAAGGCAAATTGGTTTTTCTCTAACAGGCAAATTGATTTGCTCTTTTAACACACTGCCACAAGACTTCTGCTAAACACAGTCTGTGCTCTACTGTGCAAAATAATGCCTAAAAGGAAGGAAGGAAGGGAAGAATGAAGGAAGAGAAAGCAAGAGAAACCATATATCTTTGCCCCCCTTTATTTTTTAAATTCTAAAGATGTTTCAGAAAGTTCACAGCCAGACTGAGTCATACCGGTTGCATCAAGAAGCGAGTTTATGCTGGGAAGTAATTCTGTAAAAGTTCAGGAGAAATATGTGTTTACATTTATGCTATTTAAAGGAAGTGCTGAATAAGCCACAGATCTGCCTTGAAACATAGGCTCTTATCCTCCTTATGCCACTTTTTCATCTTTAATGTATGTAAGCATTTCAATCTATAGCCAATACTAAAACTCAGAACTCTGTAATAGCTGTACTTATAAGACCACTATATGAATGTATTCACCTGTTCATGCGGAGTATTTAAAAAATGCCTTACACAGTGTTTCTGAGGCATGTTTAAACTTCCAGCCTGGGAAGTCTCACAAGCCCAGACAATTAATTCAGCGACACTTCGCTGATGAAAAGCTTGGCCAGCTATATACCAAGAGCCTGAAATTCCTTTACAGCTCAGTGCCTTCTACTTCACAAATGTTACAGTTCGACAAGAAATAGCCCAAAAGTTCCTTTATAGTCTTGTTTGGAACAACGTATGAAGAAACCCAGGGCGGAGACAAAAGAACTAAACATTCGACAAGTGAAAAGAACAGTGGTCATTTCTGAGCTGTGAGTGGCAAACCATTGTGGAGCTTCTCTGTTTCCAAAAGGCACTGAAGAATGAATAAGCTGCTTAAGCACATTATCCTGTTATTCAGGTCAACACCATGCAAACTGGGTCCCCGGTTGTTGTTTTTTTCAGAGCGTTCACACATCTTGAGAGATTAACATTTACTATCGGCTATTTCATGGCTTTCAAAACAGATCACTGAAGAGAAAGTTCTATACCACAATCAAGTGTGTCAAGCTGACATGATGATTAGGTACTTTTCCTCAGTGACTTGGGTTCCTTTTGTTCCCCAGCTTGTTGTCAAAGCTTAATCTTTGTTCTGTTGTTTTGGAAATCTAATCTCTTTCAAAACATAACTCTGCTTTTGCTGCTTACTGGGTTTGTTATCCATATTAAATGATACTGGAAAAGCTGACACAAGTTTATTTTTAGGCACACTTATTCTAAGACTTAAAAAAAGCCCTAAAACATTAAGGTTTAGAAATGTGACACATTCAAGCTTTAATAGAAATAAGAGTTTACAAGGAGAAAGGGCTTAATTGAGGTTTTGGTACTGGAAAGATCATATAGATCTACTTAGAATTAGCTGTGTAAAATAACAAAGAGTCCTTTGAAGTGCCACCTGAGTGTACTAAAACCGTAATGACCTTTGGGGTTTTAAGAAAAAAGCGAGTGGTTCATACCATCTTACTTGTGCACACTTATAGTAAAGAGATCAGCAAACCATCAAACTTCAGGCAAGACTTGAGCTGTGCACCTGGCTTCAATTTAGCTATACAGCCAAAGCAGCGAGAAACAAAAAATTGCACACTTATATACTTCATCAATAGAGAACAAACATGCGGAAAGATCATCTATTCTCAAACTTGGAACCAAGAAATTTCTTTGGAGCATGCAAATTTTAGTGTACAGTTTCATGGAAAATTGGAGGTTAAGAACCCAGAGATGCAAGATGCTGAGCCTTTCCACTCACAAAGATGTCAGCAAAGAGGATCCAGACCTCTCAGTGCCATCTAGGAAGTATTTGTTGTATGGTAATGCTTCAGAGCAGAAATTCCTCCTATGCCATTAAAAACGTCACTGCCCTCCATTTCCACAATGGGAAATGATATGCATTAGGGCCACAGTTCTAAAAGTAAAGGAGAACTACAGCTGTACAGAACATCAGAAGCTTTGGGACAAAAACATGTCACCTCCCAGAAATGAAAAACATTTCAGAGTAAGATTGGTCTAATGACAAACATGATCACCAAGAAAAGTGGAAGAATGCTGCTGCTTTTTCAAGCATTAATATTTTCTTTAGTTAAAACACTCCACATTCTTCCTGTAGACTTCTTCTTGTCTCAGTTTTCATAGATTGGGGAAGGGCTGGTGAGCACAGGGGAATTTCTGTTATACAGAAAAGTTGGACATTTCTTTTTTGTTTTCATAAGACTGAAATTTCACTCCATGTGAAACATTTTCCAGTAAAAGAGTTATCAGTAAAAAACAACATTGGAGTTTTGGACACACCATCAGCTTCTATCAAAATTAATTGTGCAGTAATCAATCTGCATTCATTTAAATTTGCGTTTTGGTAGCACTAACATGCTCAATCACGACTTTCTGCCCTGCAAGAACTGCTTACAGCTGCAAAGTGTTTTTAGAGCATTAGGATGAACGTACAAGAATTCATTTTATATTAGGCTAGGATGTCTATTTTCTTTGAAAAAGATTATTTTGAAGTCTGAAGTACAGGATGAAGCCTTTAAAACGTGTATCAGATTCTGTGTTTCCAAATGCTGACTGAATTTTGAATGTGCAAAATCCTGCAACTGACACTGACATAACATGAGATTGAGGGTGTAGAATAATTTGCAAAAAGAAGCTTCATAATCTATGCTGCCCCCTTTACAAACTTACCCGTAAGAGATCAAGGCCCTTCCTACCTAAAGGTGAGACATTTGTTGACACATTTGTAAAATGCAAGGGGCCTCTCACACAAGGGAAAAGGAGCCTTACCCTCTGTTTCTCCCACAAAAGAATGAGACCTTGTCTTTGGGATGAGCTAACACAAGTGTTATCACCAGCTTGCCCTTTATCCGGCCATGCCCAACAGATAGGTATCGACTGTAGTGCAGATGAACTATAATAAACATTTTCCCATTTGTAACCCTAAAAATATCACTAAAACCTGCCCACCTGTGAGAGTCCAGAATTTAAAAGATGATACATTCATAATCATAATCCTTTGACATCAGTCTTAAACACAGTTGTTAAAAGAACAGTTTATGTGGGAAAACATTAATAGCAAAGAATATTTTGCACGTTTGAGACAGTTTGAAATAATGATCTATTGTTTTGCACAGCTAAACCAGAAATTTTCAGTTAATTTTCCTTGAAAAAAAGAGCTTGACTCATCCAGTCCAGGTTTTTTGTTTTTTTTTTTTTTTTCCATAAGGTTTTTTATCTTCCAGTTTGATCTTGGCACCTTTGCTTGACTTCTGCTCAGGAAGCTTATGAATTTCTTAACCTGAAGAGGAATTAACAGTCATAGCTTTGACTTCCACCAACTATTTACCCCATTGCTAATATTCTGGAGTTGGCTCCCACAGACACAGGCAGCTTTGCCCATCTGAAAAATTATCACTTCCAGTGAACTTTAATTAAAGAAAAACAACAACACTATAATGGCTGGAAAGAATGCTTCACGAAGGAATCTTGTAACACGCTAAAAATTACCACAGTTTGTCCCCGAGCAAGAGGCTGCACAAAACCAGACCATGCCAAGGACATTCTGTGGCCAGCTTCCGGCATGAGTCTGTGGCACCGAATAAAGGGCCCAGTGTGCGAGGGCTGTGGGCAGCCGGGTGTGCTGTGTGCTGAGCCGGCGCCATCCCTTCTGCCCGCCTGCAGCACAGCCTGCCTGCCTCCTCCTCTCCCTGCAGTGCAACGCAAGGCACTGGAAAAGCTGTCCCAGGGTGCCAAACTCATTTCCTTGACTAACTGTGCAAAGCTAACACCTACTCAGCCCCAGAAGGCTAAAATTTATGAACATGCATATGAGTGGCTGGAGAGCAGCCCCACATAGAGGGATCTGTAATGTGTGCAGTTTTGAGAGCTACAATGTGAGAAGGGCATAAAACTATGCATGTATCCAGAGGAGGGCTACACAGACAGGGAGGGGTCTGGAGGGCAAGATGTGTGAGGAGCGGCTGAGGTCCCTTGGTTTGCTCAGCCCAGAGCAGAGGAGGCTGAGGGGAGGCCTCATGGCCGCCTACAGCTCCCTCCCAGGGGAGCCGAGGGGCAGGCGCTGAGCTCTGCTCTCTGGGGACAGCAACAGGGCCCGAGGGAACGGCATGGAGCTGCGTCAGGGGAGGGTCAGGCTGGGGGTTAGGAGAAGGTTCTGCCCCAGAGGGTGGTGGGCATGGAACAGGCTTCCCAGGGCAGTGGGCACGGCCCTGATCTGCTGGACCTCAAGGAGCGTTCGGACACCGCTCTCATAACACAGGGTCTGGGTTTGGGTGCTGCTGAGTGGGGCCAGGGGTTGGACTCCATGATCCTTGTGGGTTCCTTCCAACTTGGGATATTCCGTGATTCTGTTATAGTATCCTAATACCACCAAGGCTGGTATTCTGATTGTTAAGTTTGTTACTTACCAGTCTTCAGCTGAGGCTTGTGACCCAAAAGGTTTTTCCATTCTACAACATTGATGAACTGGAAAAAGAATTTAGGCACTTTTCTGAAATACAGAATTTAGATTTCTGATTCCCAGCCTGAAAGAGGCTGAACAAGTTCTTCAGCCTTTTTACTTTGTGTTGCATGTTGAAGGTTCTCTCCTGCAATGAGAGGTGGTTTGTACTTTTCTTTATGATATTTTCCTAATTGAATTTGTTGTATAGTTTTCTTCAGCGGTGTTGGTTTTGGAAATTGTATTCAGATGGCAACAAAAATCAGCTGGCAAACTCCTAACCGATTCTGCAGGCTGTCTGAGCATGTGTGGAAGGACTGTACACCGGATAAAACAAGGAAATTATCTTACTCACTTTCAGAGGTCTATGAAAAATAATAGCAAAGAGTGTCATTATATCTGAGACCCTGTGAGAGACAGTGAAAGTGTCGAGTCAGGGAATTGCTGTAGCTGGAGTGAATTGTCAAAAGGGATTGCAAAACACTCCGAATGCATTTGTTACATTTGTATGTTATAATGTGGAAATAAAACTGTCCAGTAACAAAGACATTATGTAAAATAGGCTTGGTGTTTTTGTGGACCTGGGGCAACCTCTGGATCATAATTCTCAAGGAAGAATAAGTACAAGATTTATGCAAAGAAAAATTCAGAAATCATATCCAGCTGATGGACATGGATAACTGAAATGGAGAAGGCTGTAATCTAAACTGATATTTTAAAAAGCTCAAGGAGAAGATCAAGGACTTGTTTATGTTTTTGCAAATTCAGTTTTAGAAAGGAGCACATTATCTGAGTATCAGCTAGTCAACACAGTTGAAATGATGGACTAAGTGTTCTCTGAGAGAGATTTGTGAAACGTGATGACCAAAGTAAGGAAAATAGCTTTTTTAATGTCAGAGCACTGTCAGGATATAAAGGAAAAAGAGAAAAAAACTAACTAAAGCTTTAAAAAGATATTTTTGAAACCTGAATTCCTAGATTAAACTTTCACTTTTTTTTTTTTTTTCTCTTGGAAACAATACCCTTCCTTTGATAACAGGGTATCCATTTTCCCTGATACAAAAGGCTATTTCTTTAATCTCTTTGTTGTATTTCTGAGTCCTGCTGTAGAGGTGGATAAATGGGTCTGTACTTCGTATGCTTGGGTTAAGCCTCAAACACTGTATTGTTGTCCCCCTGGTTATTAATGTAGAATGTACTAGTGTAACTTGTTCATGTAATATTTCAAACATTTTTTTAACAGGCATTGCTGAAAGATCCTTTGTATATTGGGCTGAGACATAAGAGAGTCAGAGGTCAAGCCTACGATGATCTTCTTGATGAATTCATGGAAGCTGTAACTTCAAGGTATGTGATATATTTGTGCTATTCGTTCCACTGTGAACTTCACCTTGGGAGAAATAAATGTCCTTAGCTATGAAAGGAAGAAAGAATGATGAGATCAGAGTAGCTAGGTTCCTGATTTTTTTTTTTTTTTTTATCCAGAGCATTGTGTTTTATAAGATGATCAACTGCCTCTAGCTTGCCTTAAATAATGCAGTTTTATGAATTCACTGCATGAGCGGTAAAACTCATCTTGAGATGAGTGAACTGATTTTTCAAACTATTTTTTTTTTTTTGAGATTTAGACTGTAGTATTAGATAATTAGATTGCCTAATAATTTTCTGTACCTAGTGCAGTGCCTACATGTTTTTCTCTGTCTCCCTGACTTAATGTGTGAAATGTCAGCATCATACTTGGCAAAAGCTGTTTCTGCTCCCTGCTTGCAGTTGTGTATAATTCTTTGTCTTCCTTCCCTCCAGCTTTTAGGCTTGAGTTCACTCTGGGCTTAATCCCCTTCTCTATTTTCTTTTTTTTTTTTTTTTAACAAATAAACAAATAAACCTGTCTGTCTCTGCCCTGACCCAAACCAGAACAGAACTAAGCTTCTAATGTTTTGTTTTTAAATGCCATGGTATAGACATATAGTAAATCATCTCTTTTTCTTGTCTCCTTTTCTATCACACAGAAAGTAGTTAAACTTACTATTAGAACATGATACATAAATACTTTGTCGTGTGTCAATAACACATTTGCTCACATTTTCCTTGTTCATTAAAATATTTGGAATTCTTGCTCTGCATTCAGTGTGCATACCTAAAGTAGTCTAAGCACCAGAATCTTTAGCAGAATGCACTCTCTCTCTCTGCAGAAAACTTTAAAGCCAGGACTGAGCTGTGGGGCCTGGAAATACTTTCCAGTTCCTAGGTCTCACCTTGTGTCACACCCCTGTTCTGGCTGTATGTTGGGACCTTTCGTGGATGTGCACAACCTGTGTTCGTCCTGCCCTGGTTCCTGTGTAAAAGAACCTTGGGCAAGTGGGTGGTTTTCATTCCCATGCTTGAAGCACAGGTTCCTCCACATGCTACTACACTCTTACCCATCAGCACCATTTGGCTGACAGCCTCTTGTTTTTGATCTTCCTGCGGTTGTTGGTTTGGCTCTGCCCTCTAATGCATTTGCTCCTCTTTTGAGTATTCTCTTTCAGATAAATTGATGCATTTCTACCTCCTTAATAAAAGGTTTGGGGCATTAGAAATTGCTCTGTGGACCAAGTTCTGAAAATGTCTATCTTAATGCATTCCCTAACTCATCCTTTCTTTAAAATGAACCATAGCTAATTTTAAATAATTTAAATCATATACTGAAGGAAATCATCAGGGTCAAGCAGAATATTATCTCAGTAACATCCGATGGTCTGGTTGACTTGTTCTTTTTACTTAAAAACCTTTACAACTGTAATTTTCAGTAATTTTTAGCAATTTATGTTAGCTTGACCTTCTGAAGGATCACTTTGTTCTCAGTCATATATGTCATGGTCTACAGTGGTGTCCTTTATTTCATATTTGGAGTGGGGCACCTATAATTCAAACTTTGTGTGTTTTACTTGTAAGTTGTTTTGGGTGTACTACGACATCCAGTTATGATACCCGTTTGCAAAGATGAAGGGAAAAGTGATGTAGCTAAGACAAAATCAAGTCCATTTGTTCAATGATTTAATGTACTTCTAAATCAAAACTTGTGCTCAGCTTGTCCCTGGCAGACTCAGCACTTGCAGTTGGTTCTAATATGGTGGGTCTGACTACTAAGGGTGCAGGCTGTGATTTGCTCTATTGTACATTATTTCTTCATGCCAGCGATTGCAGTGATCTAGGTAATTGTACACTTTGCTTAAATGTTACTTATCTTTTCCTTGTGAAAGCTTCCCTTACATTTTTCCTCTTTCTACTCTTTAGCCTTCTGCTGGCTGTTTCACAGAGGAGTATTTACTTTACAAATCTTAGATTCATGTTTGGTCTGTTACATTTTAGGTTAACCATATTTATGGAAAGTTATTGCCATACAACTCCAGAAGAGGCTTTCTTACTTAGTATTGCCTAATCAGTTCAGAGAATGGGATAAGATCTGGGGAAATCAGTTGTCATGTTTTCCGTACCATTCTCCTCCAAGATATACATAACCATGAACATCACAAAACACAAGGCTGTCACGTCTTCTTAATAATTGAAATTTCAAGACAAGCTTTAAAAGTGATGACAAATATTTTAAGGAGTAAAGACTGCAAGCTCAAAAGCTATATTAAATACCTATTTTAGATCTTTCTTACCCTCATAATTCTCTGAAGAAGCCAATGCTAGTAGAATTGGGGGTGAGGTTTCAGCAGCTCTGCTGGGACCATGCAGAAGCAGCCACCTGTACAGGGCAGTGCTCTTTATACAGCCTTCTCACTGGCTTCCAAGGAATCTTCTAGACACGGATATCATCCTGAGTGATTGTTACATTTTGAAAATCTAGACTTTTATAAGCTGGTGCAGCATCATTTATGGTGTATCCTGTTGAAATGTTACTTTTATAGAGTTAATGTTACAGTACATAATGAAGTGCTTTATAAAAATACATGTAATATGGAGGTATAATTTCATCAACTGTAATACTTTCCATTTCTCAGCCTTCACTGCTATTTGCCTCCAAAATCTCTTCTTGTACATCAAAATCATTTATGAAGAAGTCAGCATTAAAAAAAAAAAAAAAAAAAAAGAAAAGAAAAAGCACACACACACACACACAAAAAGACATAAAACAGCCATTACTAAAAGATTTTGGTATGGTATTCAGTGAGCTATCATGGCAGAATGAAGCTAGTTCAATGTGATTTTTCCCAGATGTGAAAAGGCAGAAGCATATGGAAAGTATATGGATTTCTGCTGGCATAAAGTCAGTGAACAGCTTGTATTTATTTACCTATGTCTGTATCAGTCTGTTTATTTATTACTAGTGCCAGCAGCTGCCCTTTCTGTGGGCAGGTGCTATAATTTTCAGAAACGTTACCAGGTGTTTCTGGCTTTTGTGTCAGTGGGGTAATTTAAGGGTATAGGGATATACTAAATAGAAGGAATGTTTTACAGCATGAGAAAAAACACAGAGGTATCTTCATCACTGAATAATGTAAATTGAACTGTAAAACCTATTCAAAAACATTTGTTATGATCTACCCTATGGAGGAATGGGTGATAAAACGATTTACACAGAAGCAAATTTTTCTAAATGACAAGTTGTTCTTAAATATCTGTGTTTACAGAGGAAATTCTGAAAGGAGAGAGTGCTAGACAGGACTCTGGTAGCTGGGGTTGATCCACCAAGGCTTCCTGTATAATCAGAAAAAAATAACTGGATCTTTTTATTCCAGTTTCCATTTCTTTCCTGCTTGCCTGGAATGATGTACTCATTTACAACAGTGAAGGGGATATGGAAACACTTGAGGGGAAAATGTATAGACTAGAGATAGAACAAGAAATGTGGGTAGAGGACAAAAGC
>VXAV01003667.1:50646-64536 GCA_013399715.1 Alectura lathami | reverse complement strand
TGTTTTACCAGATCATAGCTAGATGCTTTTCTGATTTAGTAGGCTTTAAGCATTTCCAAAAGCTCATTATTCTCATCTCTAGGGGAGTGGATTTGCAGACAGCTACAGTTATTGTACGTCTTTCCTGGCCTTCTTTAAGGAAATTGGGGGAGGGAAGCAGCGGAATGGATATGTGCTTCCTGACCAAAAATCCATCCCAGTGTCAATCTCTTCTGAGCATTTGGATGAGAAATTGAATGAATTCATTTAAAAAAAAAAAAAAAAAAGAAAAGAAAAGAAACAACCACTTGATTACAGTAGCTAATGGCTTAGACCATGTGATCTTGCTCCCTAAGTCATGTAAGGGAGGGATGTACAATGAGGGGAGACCTTCTTGTGCTAATAGTGTCAAACAGTGATTTTACAGAGCTAATCTCAGTTCACCATCTGATCCTAATTTTTGGTGAAGTTCAATTTATTGTTGCCTGATCGAGCTCTGAGGTAAATTAAAATCAAATTGGCTGTGTTTCTGGCAGGAGGAAATGTTCCTAAATTCTGGAAGAGTTTCCTTCACAGCTCTGAAGGAGGATATCCAATAGCTGTGCAAACCTACTATTGAGAGCTTATTATATTTATGTCTCCCTGTCTGGTGGTTGTGCTTTCTCTCACGGGTTAGGGTCAGATGGAAGCTTTCCCAAAGCTTTTGAGAAGTGCATCTTGCAATTTAACCTCTTCATTAATATAAATCATTTGTTTTTGTGAGCTTTTAATATTTACAAAAAATATATAATGAAAATGCGTGGTACTCTAACAACAAAGAAGATGGACAGTCTGGCATTCCAATTTGCTGTGTATGAGCTTTCCTTTTCATCTGTTGAATGGAACATTGTAATTGTAAGTAAATACTCAGCTTCAAAGCAGAATACTGATCCTATCTTGTCCCAGTCTTATTCTTTTGTCAGCCTCTTGCTTTTTGGAAGCAACAGTCTCTTCATTACCTTCTGCATTGCTTAAGCATGATTCAGTATGATACATGGTTCTGAAATAGTTTTGTTTATTGACAGTGAGAAGAGACTTTTGCTGTTTAGTTTTCTTTTATTTCAATGTACAGGGGATCTTGCCAGTATGTGCAAACCTCATGATGTAATCACTCTGACTCCTTTCTTATATTTTTAGCTACTAAAGCCAGTCAGCAAATAAAAATGCAAATCAAGCCAAGTTTTAGACCAGTCTTTAATTCAACATTTGATAGCATAATTGTGACAATGCTTAGTATGTTACAGATCATATGCATACATACCAGAGAGCGAGGGGTGAATTTTGAGGGCCACCTCAGATGCCACAGTGAATGTTTAAAGTGAGCATTTAGAAATCAGTCTGATACCGTGTAAGCTGGAAGCGCTGTTAATTTTGTTTTAGCTCACATTTCTTCATGAGTCTTCTTCCCATGCAAACATTTCTTCCCAGAATGGCTATTATGCATAAGTGTATTTGCTTCTTCATGACTGGAAGAAAAATTATTGCAGCATCTTTCACCTTCTTGCTCCCTGTGTTTCTGCAGAAGTACCTGTTTTGAGTTACCCAATGTTGCTGTTGTGGATGGAGGAGGGTGTGCAGGTTCACTTTCTTACAGGCTGCTGGGTCACACAGTGCTTGTGTGGGGTGTTCTGAGCTTGCGTCAACCCAACTTGTAGTGGGTTGATGGCCTTCAAAAATGTTATGCATATTAGGTATGTGACAGGAAAGTGTGTGTATATTCTCCAAAGCCTATATGCTGCAGTCATGTCCAAGGATTCTGGTGTATATATCTCATTAGTTTCTAAACAACTTGGAAAAACAAAACAAACAAATCACAGAAAAAAAGTGCCTCTCATTGGTGTGATGCCTCTGTAGTCTAAAATAACACATCAATACTTGGTTCACTCTGTACCAGAAACTGGGAGACCGCTTGGTGGATGTCTGAGGTCCCATGGTGAAGGCCTAATGCTATGAAAATGGTAGAGTTTGGCCTACCAGAGGGTTATAAACCACTTCCTTTTCTCTCCTAAGCCCCAATTATAAGAGCCACAATTTTATGCGTTACTCTTTTGAGAGTCCCGGTATAATCCCCAGCACCTTGAATACGTGAAGAGTCTAACGGGAGAAGCCACCTAAAATACCTGGCCACCTGTTTAATACGTTAACAAGAAGTTAGAGCACTTCTGGGACCTTAATTTAGTCTCCTATTAACCTTTTTTCCAGTCATTTTTTAAGAAATATTTGAATATAAGTTTACCAGTGGGGCAGCTTTGACTGAAAAGTTTGAACTTGCTTCAAAGGCAATTTTTCAAAAAGTTAAATTCATGGTGATAAAACACAATCATGGCCGCTAGCACGGGCATCAGCAACATGTCCAGTGTAGGTCAGCTGCAAGTGCTGCCAGTTTTTCAATGTAAAATGCAATGTTCATACTTCTACTTTCTCTCCAGGGATTTCAGAAAGCTCCTGTTTCTGCCATGAAAGCAGGAGAGGCTATTATTTCTTTACGATGACTTCTGGAAAAAACATTACTCTTATAAATATACCGTTTTATTGAGCTTGAGTATTCCAGCTCTATGGCAAAGTTTATAAACATTCCTCCAACTTTTCCCAAGTATAAATCCAATCAGGGATAATTTTGAAGTTAATACATGAAGACTTGATTTCATTTGAATATTAATAGTGGTGACAACTCTTGTACTATGAGACAGCCACGAAAAAGGCTTTTGTTAGTCTTTGAGGGTTTACTTTGTTTGAAGTTTTGAGTATCGTGGTGCATATAAACCATTGTAGTGTAGTTGTAGAAAAATTAGTTTAGTTGGTAGTAATAAAATGTGAGTTTCTGATAATTTCAGAACAGTTAATTACTAAAGCACTTTAGAAAAGTGCTTTCAGTGTTTTTGGTGGGTTTGTTGTTGTTGTTGTTGTTTTTCCCTTACCTTTAATCATGTAAAAAGATTTATTTTTATTTAATTTTCCATGGTCATTGGTCTACCAAATTTTTTTTCTGTGAACTCTGGCCATTTCCTAGTTTGGAGTAACCAGAAAGTCACCCATCACAGGTGAAAGCAGAGAGCAACCCAGGCACTGCAGCCTGCTTTGGTAATGGTGGTGGGATTGCTCAGAATACCACTGATGCCAAGGGAGATGCAAAACGCTTTGGATTTGAGGGAGAAGTGCTCAGGTTTTAGACCAGCCATTACAAGTTGAGGAGAGTTTTTCTCAGAGACAGCTATGCGCAGCCCATGGAACCCTTCTGAGCTTCTATTAATTTCTATCATCTTCCACAAGATACTGACCTACTTAAGATTCCTGGTTAAAAAATGTAGATTTTTTTTAACTTACGTTGCTGTTTCATTTGCAGAGCTTATTGGAAAAGCTTTCTATTGATACAGAATGGTAATCTTCTGGCATGACCCAAAAGCATGTGGTTCATTTATTTTTAGAAAATCTCTGCTCCTCTGACATTGAGGCATGTTATGGAAGCTGTAATCTAGATTCTCACTGTTCTGTGTAGCTGCCCAAGGAAGGTAAGGTCTGCTGCCTGAGGAGAGGCAGGTCATCGTGCCCAGGAACTGAAGAGTTGGGCTGAACACACACACACACACATGCAAACGTGCTCATGTAGTATTCTCTGATTTGGGGTACCTGTGTGATGTGCACTGGTAGAGTTAGCTATTTACAGTGCTCTTCAGTTTCTGCTGGGTCAGCAATTGCTTTGTTAGCATTGTCCTGGAAAATTAAATTACACTAGGCAGTGCAATTAAATTGGGCAGAAAATTAAATTGCACTGTCGCTACTCAAACAAAACCTTCATCTTCCCTCATGGCAGTAAGAGTGCTCTCCATCTCACCAGGATGTGTGAGATGACTTGGTTGTCTTTCCCTGGACATGCTGGTCTTCCACTGGGAAAGATTTCAAAACATTTCAGCCTTGCATAATCTCCTTCTTGGATTACAGTGATTTCTGGCCTTCTTGATACACACCTGGTTTCCTTCCAGGCTGTCCAAATGCTGCTGCCAAACTCATCTTCCTCTCCTGCACTTTATTCAAAGTTCCTCGTTATTCAAGTCTCCTCATTGGCTGCACATTACTTTACTACACCAAAATAGTTTTTGTTACTTCATGGTTCTGCACAGCCTTTTTTCTGCCTCTGTCTAACCTCTCTTTAGTTACACATCTCAGCTGCTCACTGCATCATATTTTTTCACTTTCTTCTTACGTTTTCTTTGTTTTTGTTTTTGTTTTTTTTTTATCTTTAATGTGGAACACCTCCCCATCTTGACTTCTGCAACAAGATTTTTTTACTTTTTTCACTTTTCAAATGGCTGATCAAAACCTTTTGTAAGTCCCATCAACCATTCCATAGAGCACTGAGTATGTACACAACTGAATTTTAGGAATGAATGTGAGATTTATGGCATGTTATTTAAGCATCCTTCTGACCATGTGTACCACAAGTTTATAAAGGCAGAAAACATTATCCTATGCTAATCTTATCTTCTGCACTAAATGGGGCATTTGGTTTCAGCCAATTGTTTTTGATACCAAATGATTTATTTATTAACATCAGAAATGGGACCCGTTTCAGAATTTATGCCAAATCCAATCTTTTTGTCATGTTTAAACTTCAGTAATTTTTGTTTTGCAAGTAGTTACTGTTGATAAAACATTTAATAACATTGTTTCTAAACATGAACTCCTGTAGGCCACACCAGAAGGATGAATGGTGCTTGCTTGCTTCTTCTTCCATCCCATCTCCTTTCCCTTAGTTGCCTTTGTTGCCATGATATTTAGATTGTATGCAATGGAGAGCAGAGATTTAGCCACACAGTTTAATTGTCTGAGTGACCTTACAAATGTAAACAAGGTGGAATGGGGTGGGGGAAGAAAAGCTTCAGATATATTACAGAAAAAAATATACTAGAGCTCATGTAGAAGGTATTCTTGGAAAAGAGTCAAAAGAGAAACTGGAAGTCTGGTGCTCTTTGGGTCTATATCTGGCACAAGATTTAGACCACAGAGGAGCTGTGGAACACTGGTCTGGTGGTTTCCAGAGTCACTCCAGGACAGAGAGGTTGCCTTCAGGCAATGATAGAAGTCAAGAGTATTTCTTCATATGTAAAAAATCTCAGACCAGGAGGATGATAGCAGAAACTGCACCATCACAGCATACTTATGAAGAATTTCAGTCACCTAGAGCAAGTTCAGAGTTCGTCTGGGCGGACTTCTTTTCCGAATGCAGTGCTGGGCACAAAACACAAAAACAATCTTGATGCCAGATAGTAGAAGTGTTGTACTTCTTTTTCCCCCTTGAGTCAGGGTGGAACTGAGGAGAGCTGCCTGCAATAGCTCATCTTTCGTCCCTGTTTAGGATCAGAAACATTTTAAAGGTTCAGTGCTCTCAAGGACATAAAACTTCCCGATTTTGTTAGGAAGCCTTGAATCCCCTATTTCCTGGCTATAGTCTTCGAGACTGCACCTAGCCTGCATAGTGGGGAAGCTGGTAAACTACAGACACAGAGATTTAGCCAATTTCCTGAGATTTGGACATTCAGAGCCTGCTGTAAGCTTGATGACTTGATAAGGATTGCTCTTCTTCATGAGGCTGTGAGAGGGAAGTTTACTAAGCGGGCATCCCATAGACTGACTGCGGAAGGAAGGTGTGTTACGAGACACCAGTCTGTCATACTTCTGTCCAAAATGCAAAGGCCATATAACCACAACTAGCATTTAGAGACTCTACTGTTTTTCTCTCCCTGTGGATGGTACCATGGATTACAAGGGCATGTGTTCTGCAGTGCCTGAGGCTGTGGTGCACACCCCAAGCATAAGGTGCAATGCTGTCCCAGCATGCTTTAGAGGAGATGTGGCACTTCAGCTCTTGTGCATCTTCTCCTACTGAAATGCCACTTAGATCTCAATCCATGCGTTTACCCACCTAGTAAAATTATTTCATGTGACAGAGCTTCCTTTTGTGAGTCTGCAGTGTTGGCTATAACTGAAGGGATTCCAAATCAGGTTTCAGCTTTTCTACATCCCTGGTTCTTCAAGAGATGCATGCTGAAACAGTTTCCTGGTTAAATGAGCATTGCTGTAATATATTGGCTACTGGTGGCTGGTGGGACATGTTACAGAATTTAGTGGTTGCTGGAGCACTCATTATTCCCAGCTCTTTTTCCTAGATGTTTGGAATAAATTTCAGTTATATGCTTCCCTCCCCTACAAAAAGCACTTAAGGAGAATAAGGCTTGACTTAAGGAATATACCGTGCTATCCAGATAGGGATGTGGAATGCTTTTCACATAGGTAACTGATGATCAGTGTAGCTATGAGCTGTTTTGGAAAGGATTTCTGATGTGTCCAAGGTAGTTTTCATGTTTTTAGCTATGGAAACTTGAAATTAAAATCAGTAATTGTAAAACCTGCAAGAACATTTGCAACCTACTTTCCCCCCTCTTGGAGGAGTTAGAGGAGGGACTTAAAGAACCAGTTTCTTTACCATCAAGTACCATGAGAGTGTGTGGTCACAAATGGCTTCTTGAATATCCTACCTGAAGTCCCAGGACTTTGTCTGATTCTGGCAGCTCTCCATTGGAATACGTGTAATAGAGTTGAATCTTTTCTGCGCAGTGCAATAATGGCTCCACTGTGAAGTACAGGGGTTTCCAGTTTGGGGTCTCATACGGAACCAAGATTGCAGTGGAAAGACAGCACAGCAGGTTGAGTTCATTGGAGAACAACTGTAGAACAGCTGTGGAAGAATGAAGTCTACCAGCCTTCTGGCATGACAGGTGCTTCCTACTGGAGATACATTTGAGATTTAAAAGTGCTCAGCACCTCAGTTAGTGTGGCATATAGAGAGCCAGGGGGGTTGTAATTAAGAAAGGAGGAAAGCTGAAGAGTGCTTTAGCAACGTAATCATTCTGGCTTATATGTATACAGAAGAAAAAACCCTTTAATTAGTGATATTAAGTGAAACTTAGGCATAATGTAGTTACTGATTTTGTGTACAGTAAAAGATTTTCTTCATAATTATAATATGGGTCACCTAGATTTAGTTGTAAATGTGAGTGTGCTTAGGGCACTGAAAAAAACTCAAATCCTATCTATCTTCATTTTCACTGTTTCAATATTTGCAGAGTGACAAATAATTCATATGTAAATAGTTGTATTGCCTAGTTGGAGAAGAAATGGATCTTTGTATTATATCACATGCCCTACACGTAACAGAGTTATGTTATTGTTCGTGTACTAAGGCCACACCTGGAGCACTGGGTCCAGTTCTGGACTCCCCAGCATGAGGGAGATATGGACAGGCTGCAGAGAGTCCAGCAAAGGGCCACCGAGGTGATGAAGGGACAGGAGCACCTCCCTGTGAGAAATGGCTGAGAGAGCTCGGACTGCTCAGCCTGGAGAAGAGAAGGCTCAGGGGGATTTTGTCAGTATCTACAAATACCTGAGGGAAGGGTGTAAGAGGGTAGCCAGGCTCTTTTCAGTGGTGCCCCATGACAGGACATAAAGAAATAGATGCGAGCATTGTGCTTAAATTTAAGAGAAGTTTAAACTTAAGAAAAAAGTATTTTCACTGTGCACTGTGACGGAGCACTGACACAGGCTGCCCAGAGGCTGTGGGGTCTCCTCCTTGGGGATCTTCCAAAGCCGCCTGGACGTGGCCCTGGCACCCTGCTCTGGGTGTCCCTGCTGGAGCAGGGGTTGGGCCAGGTGGACCCAGAGGGCCCTGCCAGCCTCAGTCGTTCTGTGATATTCAGATGTAACACCCATAGTTCCTCAAGTCAAAGAGCATGCTCTGTAAATAATGCCTAGAAACTAGTAAATTCTACGTTCTCCATTTCTCTGGTCTGACCTCCATTATGCTGCTTTTTTTCAAGTGTAATTTGTGTTGCAGGTAAACAAGATACTTTTAATGCTTTAAAAACGCCATCAAGAATTTGGGGAGGGTGTGGTGTATTTCATAAATGATCAACCGGTACACAAATTGTGGAGTGCATTTAATCTTTTGGAAGTACATTAAGAATTCCTATTACCAACCTCTTTGACACTTCTGGAAGGCCAATACTTTTTGCATTTTAACAGTCAAGGTGAAAGCTGTCAGCGGTGGAAGCAAGATTTCCATGTGCTCATTATAGCTTGAGTAGCAGCTGAAAAGAACAGATGTGCTGCCCCAGGCTTTGTGCTAATTTTCCTATCCAATTGCATCTTCTATATTGGAGAACACATGTATAGAGTCATACAGATATAATCAAATACGTAAGTAACTGCAGGCATCCTGTTTTAACCTCCTAAAGCCACTTAGCAATCTTTAGGATCTGCTAAAAGATGTAATATCTTTTCCACAAAGGCCTTGCATTTACTCTAACTCACTCAAGTCTAATTCAGTAAGACATCAAGGCACGTACTCAGGTTAAAGTAAAGGAGTAATCTTGCTGACCTAAGCTGGAATTCCCATATGTTTAAGTACCTTCATAAATTAGCCTTTATTGAAGAAGTATTTTTAAATGCTATTAGACCCAAATATATAAATATAGTTGAAAAAAGATGAAAAACTCTGATGGATCCTTGGCTGATAATTTTACCTTTTTATTTTTGTTGCTTATAATGCAAACCCTCACCGCTTTTTCAGGATGTGGGGAAACTTAGTATCTGGACAGAGAATATATGAAGGTTCATTCTCAAGAAAAGATACAGCTTTTATTAAAGTAATGATGATAATAATAATAATTTTATGTGCTAAGTTGCACAATTCCATAATTTCATCTTAAAATACACACAGTGAATGTAGATTTAATTTGTGCAAACAGTGGGAACATTTTACCTTTTCCAAGAGATCTAAGAATCTGGGCTTCTCAGAATATATGATTCCACTGGTCACAGTAATTGTTAATAGTTATATATATATATATATAATACAGTATCTTGCATCCTGGGAGACCTGTGGAGGGCTTCCCTGTGACATTCCCATGTTACTGCGGACCTGTGCTCAGGTGCTGCTGTATTTACCTCTTTTTTGATAACTTTGGCTAAAGTTCTTATAATGTTCTAACATTAAAAATATTTTACTTGCCAAATGTGTTGGCATACACTTGTGCAGGGGAGAGCCTAGAACTGAGGCATTCTGATGCTTATCTTGGCAAATTAAAATTTCCTGACAATCTGAACCAGACAGTAGTGTTCACTGAATTTTTAACAAAAGTTTAAAGATTGCAGTCATGAATCGGCCAGGAAACATCCACTTAAAATCAGATACAAATGGTTTACGTTGGACAGGATGCCTTATCATATACAGTGTGATGCATTCCATATGCTCTTTTCTGATAACAGTTCCTTTTTGATTTAGTGTAAAGTCACTTAATTGAGACTAATGACATTTTGAAAGCTTGATGGGCTTACTGCAGACCGCTCCACTCGCTCCGTTAGTTACAGCTAAGGATTCACGAGGGTAAAGCTGCTTACTCTTTGCAGATGAGATGGATTTTTCTCTTGGTTCTGTTTTTCTGATTTAGTCTGCCCAGACACTTTACCACTCCATCTGCTCAGTACCCTTCCCTCCCTCCGCCGAGGTGTTGCAGTGCCAAGGCTCTAAATAAGAACCACAGGGACTGAAAAGAAAAAAGAAAATCTCAGATCATCTGTCTCAAATCTGCACTCATCTCCTTGAAGTGATTATAAAACTGAAGGTAATTTGAACCTGTTCATTGGTCTATGTCACAGTTAAAGAAGCGAGACCAGTAGCGCTGAGAAAAGGAGTAGCTAGGAGAGGCAGAATTACATTTTCAGGCTCCTGGAGTTTTACTTTTGACTTAGGTGAGGTCAGGATCAGGTAACAGGTGAACCGTTGCAAATTGGTGAGGAAACTTGAGGTAATTCAATATATTGTTAACTTCGAGTCCGCACAGAACTTTTAAGGAAGGAAGCTGTCCAAATTCATTATACAGTTTTGTTTATTTTTTCTTCTCTGATTTAACTTGAGTATTAACCAAGCTTGCATACATCTACATTTGTGGAAGATTCTGTGTGGGATGTTTTTTCACAGCAGTGACCTGGTCTGTTGGTGCTGATGTTTTTGTATGTCAAGAACCGTGTGCAAAGTTTGGCTCATGTCTGCCGTGGTGAAATTTCAGATGTATAAATTATTTGTATAACAAGCATCAGACTGTATCTCGTTACTGCGTCATTCAGGCACCTTCCTGAATAATTTTCACAGTGGAGAGGAGGCAAATTGGCAGAGTCCACACACAGGAAATTCTTTGACAACACACAGTGCATGATCGTGTGGAGGAGGGAGGTATTTTCATGTTACAAAATCTGTAAACAAGTTGGTTTTCCTCACTCAGTCTCAAACCTGTGTGCTCACAACCATCAGGACGTGTTGCGTCCTAGTAGTCTGGCCAGGGTTGCTCCTGTGCAGCACTGAAGGCAGAAGGGCCCTGGCTGTGAAGCCCACAGCATGTTTCCTGGCTCCTTGTGGCTGAAGATGACTAACTTGATTTAATACAGGTCCTCTATGCCTTTAGGATCCCGCAGCTATACTAGCACGGTTCTTTTTGCCGCAGGGTCTTGCTTAGTTCATCCTCCAAAATATTAGACAAGTCTGCTGTCCGTTCGTCTGCATGTCCTCACTTTGCATTTTTTCGGGCTACGTTTTGACTTCTTGCTGTACCAATGCGTACACGATGTGCTGTGGTTAGCATGTGGCTGTTGCTGCTGTTTCCTGTGGTCAGGGTCCTGCTGATGAACTGGTTGTGTTGTAGTCCTACCAGAGCTCAGGTCTGCTGCTCTTGAGGTACTCAGGATTTTTTTTCAATTTTCCTGCAGCCAATTCTGTCTTTTCTGTCTGCAGTCAGTGCAGGCTGTTGTTTTTACCTTTCTTTTATGGTTGCTTCTGGTGCTTCCATGTGCATTTCCAGTCATATATACCGTATCTCTGTGGCAAGACTCTGTAGGCATGAACTGGAAAAGGCCAGGTTATAGTAGAGCCCGGTTCCTAAAAACATTGTGTGAAGAACTTTAGAACAAATATCTAAATGAAAAAAATATGTATTATTATCGTTACAAGAAGAAATTAAAGTGTACTTACAACAATGCTAACTTAGATTAATTATTTCACTGCCTTTCTATTTTACAGCCCTGAGACGTGATAGCTAATTCAATGAGCTGTGGAAGTAAAGGAGATCTACCTCAGGTTCTCTAGTGACAATCAATATTATTCTTCTAATAGAACTTTAAAATGCACAAGAATTAGACAGTATATCTTTAGAAGTGTTTTCAATTTTATGTTTCAGTAGGATGGACTTCTGAGTTTTCAATTTACAGAGCAAGCAATAGTCTTTATAAAGTGTGGTGCAACCAACATTACAGAAAATTAAGTTAAAAAATTAGACCATCTTTTTCTTGTAGTGATTGTTTATGCTCCTATGTTACAAAAGCTTTCAACTTACTTCCCTTCTTGCATACGAGAAGTCCTTTATGTAAGTGGTGCCTGAGCATAGGCTGTAGATCTGTTTTTGCTTGTCTGCTTACACGCATCAGAGATGCTCTCCACGTAGCTTCCATGTGGGAAGCTGAGATGCTGACAGTTGCTGTTAAGTTCTATAGAAAATCTCTTCCTGTGAAGAATGCCACGTCTCCAACTTGCTGTTCCAGTTCAGGACAGGGAGCGAAAATTCTGTTACTTAATGGTACCTCTCCTGGGAAGGTGTTTTCCTTGTAGCACTGGCAGGAGATGAGTACACCTTGAAGGGCTTTCTGCCCTGTGCAGCTGCTGTTATCCGTGTTTCTTGTCTTGGCCACCTCTTTCCATGAGACAGACAGGTAACAATTGGAGTGGAAATCTCCATCCCCCTCTGCCAAATTTATCTGACGCTAACCAGAATGTTAAAATTGCATTAGGAGAAGGGGGGATAGGATGGATGCATAATAAAATGAAGTTAAAAACCTGGGGGAGAGAAGGTATCCAGGTCAGAGGAGCTGTCAGGAGGGAAAGTGGTAAGACATCCCCTCCTGGAAGCCTTGGCACAAGGAGGAGATCGTAGCAATGATTGTCATGCGTTAAGTCTGTTTGGAGCAGTGGGATGTATGGAAACTGTCAAGCCTAAAGCTCTTGGAGTAGGAAGAAATGAGACGGTTTCCATACTGTCCTGGTGCACTATAAATGGGTCTGGCTCACTGCTGTCTGACGCACAAGGGAGAGGGGAGAATGCCAACATTGCTATCATTTCGGTTCAGCTCCTTCGTGGGAATGGGTGTCAGCAGCCATTTCTGATGGCTTTTAAGGTTTTTTCAGTTCCAGGCCCGCATGAACAAAGAACATTGTCAAATAGGGTTCTGGAAATTCTAAAAGCCTGAAAAGCAACCACTTGTTCCTTTAGGAAAGTTTCCAAGACAATGGCTGGAACAAATGCTCCAAATATATTTCCAGAAAAATGTATTCACTGTAGAAGTAAGCATGGATTTTACTGATCATATGGTTTGAATTCGAAATCATGCCCGAACTTTTATAGCTCCCTTTGGATTCTTGAGGGTTTTCCCTGTTTGAGGTTCTTAACAGCGTAAGGTTGCCAAAATGCTAGCATTATGTCTTTGGTATGGTTAAGGACCTGTGGACTTTGTTTTGCAGCCTGTTTCATAACGATGTAATCCATAGAATTATTTTGAAAGATCGACATTGTTGTCACAGACAACTGGATATAAACTTATTTATAAATGGGGCAAACTACACTAAAGCTGTTACCCAAAATATGTTGTAAACAGGGAGTAGTGTTAGAGTGTTTTCTGGCAACCACACATTACTCTAGCGGGCTGGCTCTTGTTAATCCATTGTCCAGTGTGTGCTTCCAATGCTTGATGACAAATCTGAAGTTGCATTCTTGCCGCCACTCGTCTGCATTTTCTGTCCGTAACATAAAAAGGAAATATGCCTTTGAGTTTGTGTCCAGCTGGATTGTGATCGAGGCTGCCTGTGATTTCAAGAGGCTAGGGTCCAACCACACAGAAAGATGTGGGTGACAAAACAGGATTTACGAGGGAGAGCAGTTGTCTGGATTATCACTTCCTAGGGAGGATGTGTGTATCTTTAATCAGCTACCACGGTGACAGAGCCCTAAGAGGCAGAAGAAGGGATTTCACAGCTACAGACCTCTTGCCAGCTAGAATCCAGCAGTCCTAGCCAGACTGCTGAAGCCAAGCTATTGGTACCAGAGAAGTGTTTTCCTGAGCAAGAATATAGTTTAGAATTTCATCGGGCATTGCACTGAGGAGCGATGTCTTTCTAATATTCGTTTATTTTCTGAGCGTTGGCAGTCTAGGCCTAGATCCATCGTTTCTTCAAGTTATGGCAGTTGGTGCTCACTGGTTAGATCTTTCTCTGGTTTATTTGTATCACCTTCCAGTGTGAACAGGCATGTTAGTGATGCGCCTCTCATTTCCCCAGTTATCCCCTATGCACCCTGAGTCAGCCACAGCAGTAGATGCAGAAATGTCTCTGTTTGGGGCAAGTGGTCAGGTGTGATATGTTAAACGTGACTCATGCTTGCAGCACTGTAACCACATATAACGTTTGCTTGCTCCTGTGACTCTATTTTTGTTGACACGTTCAAAATAGGTTACATTTTAAACTGTATGTCTTAAAATTTCAAATATGAAGATGAAATCCTCCTAGGGCACGCGGTGATCAAACTTAGCTACTTAGATAAGCAGTGCACAGAACAACACCTTTATTTCACACTATGACAATATTTAGTCCACTGCTTTTAAAATACAGAGAAATATCTCTTAGAGTTTATTCTATGGTGATAGTTGGTTGTTTGAAGAATTTTGCCTCCTAAACTTCTTGTCATGCCTGGAGATACTGGCGCTCAACTGCAGGCCTTGTCC
>VXAV01003667.1:20940-49710 GCA_013399715.1 Alectura lathami | reverse complement strand
GTAGCCAATTCATGATTGCAGGAGGATTTTCTGGAAGGCTAGAGGCTTGCAGTTCTGTGTCACCTCATCTGCGTGCCTCACCTATTAGTGGATTTGAGTAGTGGCTGCTGCTGAGGACGGGGGTGCTCCGAGCAGGGAATTGCTACCTTTTTCTTGGCTATCATGAGTACCAAGTGACTGGCCCTGGTTGGAGTTTTTGAGGAACTAGACCTAAACCTTTGTGTATCTTATGAGGTGTTGCTGGTCATGGGTACCATCAAGGCCTCGGGCTTTTGCTTTGGTGTCATGCATAACACTTGCAGTGAATAAAAATGGCACGTGGAATTTTTTTCTGCTGTCATGCCAAGATCTCAAAGGCCCAGGACTAGACTGTGGTTTGTTATTTCTTTCACCCCATTTTAATTAACCAGCCACAGTACCTCGCTCAGAGAACTAGTATGGGTAGTGTGCCCAGTGGAGAGGGAGGTTTTCTGCAGAGGCTCTAATTTAATGTAAAGCACAGGGAGTTTTGATATGTGTCTCGAGAGGTGGTGGGTAAGAAAACAGAGAAAAATCAAATGCAGATGAGAAAATGGAATGTTATATATGGTAAAATAAAGAAAAATCTGTTGGCCTAATGACATCAGAAAAGCACTTTCAACAAAGTTCCAGGGTTTTGGAGTGTTAATCTCATTAGTTTCAGATTATTATCGAACTGTCAGCCCCTGGACCCTTGTGGAATCACAGCAATTCATGTCAGATACTGAATATGGTTAGAAATTTTAAGTAATTATTGAAATGCAGCTGTAGTTTCTTTTCTTATTTGAACTCAGTCGTGATTTACTACACTCAATTACTGACTAGCCAAGCTCTCTTTTAAATGGTTGCCTGTCGCTATGCTGCTGAAGAAGTCCTTTTTTTTTTTTTTTTTTTTGCATAAAACCTGAAGATGTATTTATTGTCAGCAGAGATTACCATTCCTTGCCAGTGGAATCCCAGTAGTTCTGGCTAATCGTAATGTGGCTGTACATACGTGATTTCCATGGAAATTAAGTTAGTCACAGGAGGTTTTTCTTTTTCTGTATTGATGACTTTCCTTAACATGGTTGCCAAAAAATCTGTATGGTTTAAAGAAAAACTTGATTACCATTGGAGCAGAGTATTTATAGTGAACCGCTCGGTGTATGTGTGCATTGCTTTTCTGGATGAAGCAGGAATTGCTTGAGATCTTGCCTGGATGGTCTCTAATGGTAATAACTTCAGAACAAAACCTTGCTGCAGTACTTTTTTAAAGCTTCGATCAAAAGGTCTCTTGGTCTGTGCAAACTGCCATTAGGTTTACTAAAGTTTAAAACACTTTAAGAACTTTTCTTCTGATGATATTCCAGGGTGGCATAATGTTTGTGATATGTCCAGGTCCAAACTTGTACAGGCAGTTTTAGTACTGACCAGTGTAACTCAGTTCAAACCTACAGCTATTACTTTCCTTCCTCAGTGTGTTCTCGCGCAGCTACTATTTGTCTAGATTAACTGCGTTGCTGCTAAATGCTTCCCTTATGACAGGAGAGGTCAAGCGTGGCATTGTGAGTGACGCTGGGCTGCCGGCCTGTATTATAACAGTAAAATAAAATCCGTGTTCTGAAGGTGTTACTTCTCCTCTGCCTTCCCTATGGGGCCACTTTTTTTGCTCATTAGCTGGTTGCTCAGTGCAGACTGCTGCTGCAGAGAACGCCTTTTTCCCTGATCTTTTGTTTTTAACCTAGAACTCTGTAAAGTGTATTAGCACTCAAATTGTGCCTTCTAGATGATTTATATGAGTATAAAGATACAGAATATGCAGAAACCTATTAGCAGATGTTATCATATTATCTTATCATCGTTTTATAGTTGTATTCAAAATTGAATTGCAAATATTAATGGCTTTATCATACACCGTTGTGTATTGTTCTTACCATAATGCACACTTTTATTTTGTCTTTCTAGGTATGGCATGAACTGCCTCATTCAGTTTGAGGATTTTGCTAACGCTAACGCATTCCGCCTCCTGCATAAATACCGTAACAAGTATTGCACTTTCAACGATGACATTCAAGGTAACAAACTCTTTCTCTTATTCTGATGCTTTCATATCAGGAAAAATAGGTTTTCCTGTGATGCTTGAGGATGTTCAGTATGGAGTCACATTTTGCCTTGGGTTTCCTCAGCATGGCTTTCTGCTGAGCTGTCTTTGCTCTTAGCCCTCCCTCCCTCATTTATTTCCCCTCTCATGTTTTAATTAGATGTTCGCTCTTCAGGGTTTTAAAATTAATCAGGGCTTCTGTCACACAGCAAGCTGTTTGTTGAGGTGGAAGGTGTTCTCTGCTTGGTGAGCCTCCCTGGAAGAGGAGGGGTGCAGGCAGAGCGGGGTGCCAGAGTGCTGCCGTCCCACTCCCAGTTTAGGGTTGCTGAGCCTGCTGAAGGAGGTTTTGCTGCTGAAACAAAATCAGTGGCTTAGGGCAAGCTTCGACGTCTTAGGAGCCGTGCATTTATTTTACGTGGGTCTCTCAATGCTCATCACGTGGCGGTTGCTTTTGGTCATTGCTGGTGTGCATGAATTTGGAACCCTGGCATGAATTTCTCTAGCCTTGCTGCCTCTATACAGGCCAATTATTTTAGCTAACTGCTTTGATTTTCCCCACCCCTGCACTTCAAAATTGCCTCAATGGAAAATGACAAACTTCTGCAGTATGAGCCAATCTGCATAAAATGTTTCTATGTGCAGTACAATTCTGTAACTTTTTATTTTAGCGTTCTAGCACTATTTTACTGTGCCATTATGGGCATAGAACCTGTACTTTATGCCAACAAAAATAATTGCAGCACAGTGTAATTTCTCCATGTAAATAACGTCAGTGTCCATCATGACCTGTCATTTGCTTTTGACAGCTGTGCTGTTTAATTGCATAAAAATTTTATTAAGAACAACAGACCTAAGATAAAAATGTAGAATGTATAGAATTTAATATTATTACTTCATCTTGTGTGTTTTGATTTTAAATATATAATTTTTTAGCAGACTACCATTTGAATAATTAGAGAAATTAGACCTGGAAGTTATGTTTTGGCCAATTTAACCTTAAGCCAGTGCCATTCTCAGAAACCTGAATTTCTCTGTCAGAAATATTCTCCTTTTTAAGATTTAATTCTTTTTAATGCTAACCTTGAAATGGTACATTTACTATCTAGAAATTTCAGTCCTGGAAGTAAAATCAAAAAAAGGTTTTGCTTTTTTTTTGTGATGGGCATGGGGAGCCAAATCTCAACAATTTGGGAAATGCGAGGTTAGAAAACATGTAATAGCTGACATGCTGATACTGTATCTCAGATTCTAATATTAAGTGTAAACTGTACAAAACCTCTTTCCTAACATGAGGTGAAATATGCTTCCAGGTGAAACAGATGCTAGCTCTTTTCAATATAAAAATAATAATAGTAAAAAAAAAAAAAAAAAAAAAGTCCTATCAAGACAAATATTATAGGATTATGTGAAGTGTTTTTTTCTTCCCACATATTCATGGAGCCACCTGTCCATTACTCAGTGGTAAATTTACATTGAAATCCCCCGGTGTAGCTTTTGTGTAGCTTTCCACGTGTCTACACAAGCATGTGCATATGCACGTGTTCACCTCTTCCATCTTTTCCTTGTTATGGGTGAAAACATCCTTCCCCCTCATGGTGCTGGGCACCCTGCTCTGGGTGGCTCTGCTTCAGCAGGGTCCTGGCCCTCCAGCGGTCCCTTCCAGTCTCAGCCGGTGGTGGCTCCGTGCTGTGTCCCTTCTCAAAGATGCCACATTTGCTCTTCTAAAAAGGCTCCGTTCCTCCCTCCCTGCACACTTCCCCCTCCTTGGGCTGCCTGCTGTGGCTGCAGAGTGGGGCAGATCTTTTAAGGCAGCAGGGGTAGGATTTCGGTGGGATGTGAACTACCCACAGCCTCTGCCTCACCAGTGAGTGAGATTGCTCCTTTTAGGATATTTGCTCTCACCTTTTTTTCCCAGTAGGAGTAGAAGAGAGGAATGCATTTTTTCCAGCACTCCATGTTAGTTTGGGGGGATGACACTGTTAACATATGATTTCTATTACGCTGTGTATTGAGAAGTAGTTTTGGTTTTACCACTTCCTAATATTTTAGTCCAGAATGAATAGTTTAGATTTTAGGATGTGCTGCAGTTTCCTCTCCTTTCATTTGCTAGCTTTTGAAGATGATGTAGAGAAAGTGACAAAAGTAAATACTAATATGTGATTACATTCTTTGAAACTTTGAATAAGGTATCAATGCTTCAGTGCCATAAACAGTTTATTGCTCATTTAAGTTAAACTGCATCCATTAAAATCAAGTTCCCCATCCTTGTGTTTTGGGGCTTTTTTTCCTCCTTTTTTTTTTTTTTTTTTTTTCCCTCTAACTGTTACATCTGCTGAAAGAAGACTGTGCTCCAAAGTATTTTGAATGTGCCAGCCCCAGAATGCTGTGGTCTCTCTATGGTTCCCTGTGGCATATTTGTGCTCAGTCATACTGCTTACAGTAACGAGCAAGGCTAGAGCATCTTGGACAGAGTACAAAGACTGGATGAAGAATAGTGCGCTTTGAAATTTCACATCTAGGCTTACACTTCTTTAGAAAAATACCCTCCTTTGTTAAACTTGCCATCATTGTTATTCTAGAAATTTTGAGAAAACAGCATCCATTTTCAAAACAATGCCAGTGAACAGTGTCCATTTCATTCTGCACACAATGGATTTAACCTGTGCTCTGTGGGAGAGGGAAGGAAAGCCATTTCTCCCCTTCACACAGCGATGACAGCAGAAAAAAAGCAGTGAGATTCTGTTTCTGCATCGTAACATCCCCCAGCACTAGCCAGGCTCTGGCAGTTTGATGCGAATTGCATTTTGATTCTTTTTGAAAGCCTGACTCGGTGTTCAGGGTGACATTGGAGGTTCTGCTCAGACAGATCTGCCTTCACCCAGCGGCTGCCCCCCTTCTGCCGGGAGGGAACGAGGGAAGCTGCTGACGAGGAGTGATGACAGCCGCTGCCAGCAGCAAGCGGCGGTAGAGAACTGAGTGCTCTAAGAAACGGGGTCATTATGCTTTCTAGAGTCAAATGGCTGAATAGGAGCAATGGAGAGTGCTTTTAGAATACCATTCTTAGGGCAGTTCGACTGTACAAATAGTGGTTCGTGAGAAATGCAAAGCCTTTGCTGTCCTAAACTTTGTTCTGAATCGTGTTCCTGATGGACATGCAGGCAACGAAATCTCACATCCCATGCAAAGTTTTATTGACTCTCAAGATCATATTTTATTCATTTTTCATTTCTCTTCTCTTTTTCCTTAAAACACAAGATGTTATTGTAATAGAGTTTGTTCTGACTGGTCATACATGATCACAGTTCATTCTTCCAGCAGACACACTTAGCAGTGCACCAGCCAGGAAGATAAGCGGGATCCCAGCATTCCCATTTGTGATAAATGTACACTGTTTTACTTTGTCTCCTGCACTAGCAAGCAGCCCGAAGAGCAGCTTTCCCAGCTCTCCAAGAACTCTGCTGCTGGCAGGGAGCTGCTGTGCCGTAACTTTGGGCCATCTCCTGCCTGACAGAAGGGGCTTCAGGGGCTGGGAACGGCGCTTTCTTTTTCAGGAGGCCAGTTCTATGGCTTTAGGAACCAGCTATGTTATGTCAGCTTCCTCCTCCTCTCCTGCAAACACAGCTGTGTAACATAAAATAGAAGAAAGCACTTGGCATCCAAAGAGAGATGGGGTTTTATTGAAGGTTATGAGGATTGTTTGGTAGAGTACCAAGGGAAAATGAGAAGGAGGTCTGACTTCTCTGGTTTGCCATTGCTGGCCTTTGCCAACTTGGCGCTTTCCCGAGGAAGACTTAATTTTGTCTGGGAAAGAAACAAGCTAGCTCCTGGACACCGCGGGGTGGAAGTGTCTCAGCCTGACGCTTGGTGTTCCTGGAGCCATGCCTCAGAGGAGCCATTTTTTATGTTCATTTTTAAGAAATGCAGAAGAAGAGAGTAAGTGAGCTCAGCTCTGAGCAAGTAATAAAAATGACTAGACCATACAGATTTGTCATTTTTAAACATTAAGTGGGCTAAGAACAAGATGTCCTGCGTTCCTGATGAGAGAGGAGAAAAATCAGAATCGAAAGCATGTAACAAATGCTTTTAGTTCTATAGACGTGCTTTACCTGTTCAGGTGGGCTCACTTCAAAACGTGACACTCTAAGGGACTTTCTAGCTTTAAAATGTATTCTGAAATTTTACCAAGGTGTTTTTTTTTTTTTTTAAAGCAAATATTTATGAAAACTAGATGGTCCTACATAGAAACTCCTGATTCAAACCCAGCTTTCAATGCCACATGATGTCCTGTAGGGAAAGGTTTACCCAGTACCAGGTTTTCTACCAGAGCCATTCTTTCAGCTCCTTTGCTGCCTATATTTGACACTGAGCGGCTTGCGTGCCTACAATATAGATCATGTCATGGTTTCTGCTTGAGCTTAACATAGAGGTTACTGCTATCTGAGTGTTAAACTTGTGAGAAAGTAAACTTGTGAACAGCAAAACTGTATCATGCAGGGTAGCTGCATGCTGAGGGGAAATGGCCAATGGGCAGAAGCTGGGCCAGGTGCTCTTGGAGGGCCAGGCATACCTACTTCACACTTCTGAAGGAAAAAACAGTAAAAACATGAACTGTCCCCTCAAAAGCAATATTACAGAGGTTTTCAGGTGCAGTAGGAGAGTTGGTGCCCATTCAGTAGAAATAATTATTCATATTTTATTTAGTGTTACTCTGAAGATATTCCTACCTACGTTTTCATAAAAACAAAGTACAGAAAAATCCAGTTCCACCGAATATTTTCTTCTTAGCCCGAGTATTTGTATCTTTAGCTGAAAGAGACTGTGAAATCATTTAAAATGTATGCCTAATGCTTTCTAGCTGTTCGCAGACTAATCAAAGGTAATCATTTCTTTCCTCAGGAACTGCATCTGTGGCCGTTGCAGGTCTTCTCGCAGCTCTGCGTGTCACTAAGAACAGGTTATCAGATCACACGGTGTTGTTCCAGGGAGCTGGGGAGGTATGTGTTTTTATATAGCAGGAATTCTACTTTGAAATTTTTTCTTGATATTTATTCAAGTTGCATGTATCCAATTCGCAAGAAGATACAGTGGGCAGAATAATCACTGAAGCCTGCTAAAAGCTGGTTCTTAATTCAAATGTAAACTTACAAAAAACCTACTCTGATTATCCAGTCAGGCCTCGTATTTTTCAAAAGAAATCTTGAGAAGATTTTTCTTCTTTTTAAAATGTCAGGTTTTAGCTCTTCAGCTGTAAATTATTGAACTGCTGTCAATATAAACACACAAAAACTCTTCAAAAGATGAGAAAATATATCATGCAGCTGAAGAGAAGTAAAATATATTTATCAGTGTCTGTGTTATTTAGTAAGAAGATTTTTTCCTGTCATCAAATACAGTTCTTCTGTATTCTGTGTGTCAAGGTTATCCATTTCTGAAGATTTTTATGCACATTTATTTTTTTGATACTAGTTTTTCAGTCTAAATTTCTAAGCTACTGACACACAAGTGAAGGCTGCACTCACCTACGGTGTGGCTGTCACCTGGCACACGAAGTTAGCCCACAGTCCCACGAAGGCCTTTGATAAATATTAGTCACGGTCACAGAGCCTCTTTAGAGGTGCAACAGACTAACTCAGCTTTGTGTGGTCCAGGAATTTTTCATGTGATTCAATATTTGGTGCCACTGAGATCAGATCTGTAGTTTCAGGATGACTTGCATCCATGGCTGGTGTCAACTTTTTACATTAAGGCTGGCAGTCTCTAAAGTTCTTTCCCTCTTATTTTGCTCTTGTTCAACAGGCTGATGAGTCCGTGGTCTAATGTTTCAGGTTTCTCTATTGGTCAGTGTGCCTGAGCTGCAGAGAGGTAATGGCAGATGTCCTCCCAGCTGTGGGAGCACATTCCTACTAAAACTGCCAATTTCTTAACTGCTAGGTAGAAACAGGGGAGTCTCACTCGCTTGGTTCTCAGTGGAACTGAGTAATAAAGAACCAAGAATCAGAATCAGCTCCATTAAAGTGTATTTGAGCTAGTAATCAGCAATACTGAGCTGTCTGCTGGCTCATTTTGTTGCCTGCTTTTCAGTCCATTCCTGTGTTTGATCTGTTGGATGAAATACACAGTCCAGTCAGAATGATACGTTTCAGCAAAATATTGATAAGTGATTTTCTTCTTTCACTGGGAGCACAGCCAAGTCTAGAGTTACAGAATACCAGAACAGAAGGTAAAAGGAGGCTTACCATCGTGATGGACATTTTAAAGAAAGATAAGGAGCAAAAATTCATTTAGGACTGCATTTTACTTTCTGGCAGCGTGTGGTTGCCTTAGATTTAAATTACAAAAAAAAAAAAAAAAAAAACCTTGAACAAGAAAAAACATCGAAGAAGGAAAAACATTTAATGTATTTTACTATGATCATGTGGAATAAGTATTAGTTTTAACATTTATATTAGTGTTTGTTTATTATGCTCTCCACACTGCAAATGCTACCTTAAGATGTGGCTACAGTTTTCAGTACAGTTTTTGATTAGCAGATATTAGTGTCTATTGGTTACTGTTTATGTCATGAAAAAATAATAATTCAGTTTTATTGTTAAATAAAATTCAGTAATATTTAAATTAATGGTTAGAGGAAACAAGTCATGAGGGGATTGCTTTCATTTGTAGTCTCATATTGTTCTTTTCTTTTTCATTCAGGCTGCCCTGGGGATAGCAAACCTCATTGTTATGGCGATGGAAAAGGAAGGTGTTCCTAAAGATGCAGCTGTCAAAAGGATATGGATGGTTGACTCAAAGGGATTGATAGTGAAGGTAATACAACTTCCTTATTCCTTTAAACTTCATGATTGTTTTTTGCTGTCTGTAGATAGAGCCAAGAACATATTCGTTGCAAAAGCAGCTACAGCAGTTCCTCTCTCTTGACATAGGAAGCAGTTTTTCTTTTCTGAAGTGTCTTAAATGAATGACAGGCTCCCATTTTACTTCAAGGGGATGAGGATTATGCCTGGAGCTTCTGCACCATTTCTGTTAGGGATGATCACACAATAAAAATAATCTTTCAATAGTTCATTAAAAAAAAAAAAAAAGTGTAAGGAAATAAATGTTCAACTTGTGGGTTTAATATTTCCCATGTTAACACAGCTATTATTTGTTAGCACAGTCTTGTAGGAAGATGTGTGTGCATGTGCTGTTGGGATAGCATTCCAGGATTTCTTTAAAAGGAAAAAAACATATTTTTGAAGAGAATGTTTTCCTGGTGTTGCAAACATGTCATCCTTCTGTGAGCACTGAGATGTACTGCATCGAATAGCTGCTATGCGCAGCGATATAGCTCATGTTGCAGATGTTGTGGTCTGCGGTGCTATCAACACTGGTCAGAATTTGGAGCTGCTGAGAGACTTCATCAGTCACCCTTACTTCATTCCTTCTGTGCGCCAAAATAAAGAAACATATGTACTCCATGTGCCAGAATAAAGAAACGGGTATGTTTTAAAAGTGGTTATGTATTTAATACTTTGTGAGCTACTTAAAAGAAATGTATGAAAGCTCATTGGCTCTGCTTTTTCACCATACATTTTGATTAGCACTGCTTATGGTCATCTCTGCTGGTGCTGCACTCGCTTGCAGTGTCCTTTAGCTCTGTGATATTTAGGATATTTTGTCATTCATGTGCGTTTGCACCAGGAGCATGAATTCTACAGTCTGTATCTGCATGGGTTTGTTAAACAGTATCACAGCACCTTTCACTTACCTTGTTACAGGGAAAATAGTAGGATCGTAAACACTGAGATGGGAAAATACTGTAAAGGTCATACTGGACATCCCTTGCTAGAGAGCACAAAAATAGTCTGATCAGGTACAGAAGAAAGCTGCAACTCGCTACTAAGATGCAGATGTGTTTCTGTTTCTTTAGGTTTTTTTAAACAAACGCTTTTAAAGCTTTTGGTTTTCATCTAATAACCCTAGCATGCCTAGGGTCCAGGCGCAGATGAGTGAAGTCCTATGTATCTGCTGTGGCTGTTGAAACTTTGAGGTTACCTAAGAGGCATGATGCGTTGCTCAATTTCCTCCACCTCAGTGACTGGGAATCTGATTACAAGAGTAATACAGCTGGTGGTGTTATGGAAGTGAGCTGTCAGGGGCAGAAATACGGCAGCTTCACAGCCCCGGAGCAGTAAACCTGGCCTCGGCTGTGCTGCCGAGGTGGGTAAGCAGCCTTTCCTCCTTCCTGCTTCTCTTGCACCTCTCACTGCTGCTGCTAATTTGCTCGGCAGCTGAGGACCCAGGCGGTTGCTCTGGGTGCCCAGCGGCTCATTCCTTCACAGTGCCTAAATCTGTAGCGCTTCAGTGGCTGTATGCTTTCCTCACCACCTTCTAGCTTCAGCGCTCTCAAGCAGGGCCAAAGCCAATCAATCTCTTACATGGTCCGTGAGCTCCTTTCTTCTGCCTGTTCCTTCTAGTGGGGCTTTGCTTAGGTTTTCTCCAAGAAGCAGCCCACTGAACTTCATGTCCTGCCTGGGGTATATTTGTGAACTGCTCGTGACAGCCAGACGTAACCACCGTCTGAGATAGATTAGGGCTGACCACTGCTTGGCTTGCAAGTTACGGTCAGAGACCAGACGTAGATGCAAGCGGCGGGAGCTGACAGTGCACATTTCAAGGCCTTGCTGGTTGTCCTGGAAGGCCCAGGAGCACACGGCACTGAGCCTGGCAGATCTGGGGGGACTTGAGAAGGGGCGGGTGCTTCCAGCTGTGGTGTATTCGGTGGCAGAGCCAGCTGGAGCGAGTTGGTGGCACTGCAGTGCACGCCTGAGTTGAGTGTCAGGAAACACGTCCTTGGTCAAGGGCTGTGCAGCTCCCATCTTAGAATCACAGCTTGGCTGGGTTGGAAGGGCCCTTACAGCCCACCCAGCCCCAACCCCCTGCCGTGGGCTGGCTGCCACTCACTGGGTCAGGCTGCCAGGGCCCATCCAGCCTGGCCTTGAGCACCTCCGGGGATCTTGACTTCCTTCTGTAGCTAGATGTCTTAAAGAACAAGCACAAAATAAAATTTCCCCAAAGGAAAAGAAATACAGCTTAAGCCTCTTGAAGCCGGTGATTTAACTGCCAGGAAATCATATCTGCAGCAAGTAAGTAATTAGGTTCCTCCTGGTGCCTTTTTCTGGCCTGTCAGGGAATGCCATGCTTTAGGTACTTCAGTAATTATTCTGGCTTTAGCTGGTTGTAGAAAAGCGCTGCAAGACTTGAGGGACTTTCCGAACTCTTAGAACTGAGATAAGAGAACTGGAACATTTTTGAGAAAACCACACAATGGGAAGGATTCTACTGTCAGAAACCTTTTCATTATTGCAAAGAGAAGATATGTCAAACCACAGAACAGCTCACCAGCTTTTGCAAAGACTGAACTGACTTCTATTTCTTCCTGCTATCAAAGGTGTATCAAGGAAACCCATAAGGAGAGTCCCTTAAGATTTGTCCTACCAAAACCTGCCTGAACAAAGGAATTGTACTGGAAACAGGGACCTTTTCAGTCCTAGAAATTTTCTGGTCTATTGCATTAGCAGTATAAGAAGTAACAGAATCTCTAAAGACTCAGCAATGACTTTGTCCAAACAAATTAGTTTTTACATCTTTTTTTATTTCTGTCCTTTGATCATTAATTTTGCAATGTGGGATTATGGATTTAGTCGCTGTTTCTCTTTCTTTACTTTGCATAACATTTCAAGCAGTACAAAAGACAAATAACCTTGGTACTTCTGTTGACCTGAGTGTGAACAGCCTCCACCTTTTCTCCCTCCCCCAGCCCCAAAGGCTGCCATGAAGTCACTTATTTGGCTTTTTCAGCTGATTTTTCCTTTGTGGGTTTTTAATTGCTCAAGGACAGCTGTGTTTTCATTTTCCTGTGTTTTATTTTTTTCCTTTTCCCTTGGGAACCATCTTTCCTCATTAAACGGAGTTTGATGACCAGCTTTTCTGCTATGTTGTGGTGAAAGAGCTGGTGGTGGAGGTTACATTTATTATGCTGTCCATAGTTTTGCTGTCTGATTCATTCCGGAGGGTTTACAATGCTCATATCCAAGAGGACATGTTTTGTTATTTTTTTTAATCTGTTTGTTATGCTTTATACACCTTCTGAAATTATTTTTCTCCAGAAGTGGATGAGGAGGGGTTGCAGGTCATAGTATGGCTGAAATTTGGTCACTCAAGCAATATGAAGCAGATAGCACTCCTCTTGAAATGCCTCTCCTACACGTCCCATTCAGGCAGAAGTTTTAATGTTTAATTAAAAGACGCTTTGTAAGTGCTTTTGCACTCTTGTGTACTTGGAGAATATGTGGATGTCGCTGGGACTCACCTTTAATCCTGACATTCGTCATAGGGACTGGCTGATAAATGTGTATTTACCAACATGACCACACTGATAGGTGTTGCCTCCCATATTCCTATTTTTCCTGTATGCTGTTCCCATTTGTCTTCTCGCTCACGCTACACACAAATGTGTGATGTGCTGTGTGAGTGCATTTTGAGTCTTCTTTGAAGCTGCCATAGTGTCACGCTGAGCTGCATTAGTGGCCAAAGCTTCACCCACGAACTTCAAAGAGGGTGAATTCATTGGTGTCAGGTAGCTGAGAAGAAGCAGAGAACAGTGTTGGGATGTTCGTTTGGGGGGCAGTTGGTCCTTTCAAAAACTAGGTGACGCTCACCATTGTCTGAGTATTTTAGTTATGTGCTGCAAAACCTTCCTGCAAGATGGTGCTTGATCTGCCTGGAGCAATTGTGCAAATAATAAGACACTCTTAATATTAAAAAGGACTCAGTAGGAATCCATCCTCTGCCAAAGCTAGATGACACGCTGAAGGGATTGTCCCTATGTTGCAAAATACTTTTTTTTTTTTTCTGATGTGAAGTTTACCTGTAATTTGCAAGAAAGCATGAATTTTTTGTATGCTATGTAGCCGCTAGTGCAAAATGAAATTCCGTCACATAGGAATGAATGCCATCCTTCATCGTGAAGAGTATGTTGACGTGGAGCAGTATTGGTTTTGACAGTTTGGCACTCCACATTTTCTGCTTCAGCACATCAATACTCCTGTGTAATTGAGTGCCTTGTGTCAGCATCCATCAGATGTGTGAGCTCCTCCCCTGTAAGACTCCTGGCCAATCTGGGTGAAGCTCAAACTTTACAGCAAGCTCAGTGCCCAAAATATTGAACTTTGTAAGAAGACAATGGCAACAGACACTACAACGTTACCATTTTCTGTGCTCTAATTAATTAGACCTGTGGATAATCCTCTAAAATGTAAAACATAATCTTCCCTCCTTCCCCTCTTCCTTCTGCCCTCTCTTTGGCAATCTTATTTGGAAAGTTCCTCATAACCTGTTAACGGGCAGCGGGGAAGACCCTCTTTAAAGTTTGTGGTTTGGTCCAGGGTGGATACAGACAGTTCAGTTTTGCTTAGAGAGTGATTGAAAGGAAAGCAGGGCATCTGTGAGACTGGCACCAGAATTTCAGTGCCATCGAGGTGTGGTTGCTCCCATGATGGTCAGGGGAGCTCATGTTATATGTGAACGAAAAATCTTAGCAAAGATGCAGTGTCTGGGGTATCTCCAAGGCAAGTCGCTTAAAGCGATTTCTGCCTTATTTCAGTCGTGCACTGTCCCAGCAGAGTACTCTGTGTTTGATTTTTCTGTTATTTGGTGGTTTTAAGTTGACACCAGAATTACATTTCTTACACAAATCTTATGTTTTACTGCCAACAATTATGACGTTATCTGGTCAAAATGTTGTGGGTTTTTTGTTGTTGTTGTTTGGTTGTTTGGTTGGTTGGTTTTGTTTCCTCTTTTAAAAGGATTGGTAACAAACTACATGAATTATGTGTTCAGGTTTAGTAGTTCCTAAATGAGCGAACACAGGACTGCCTGTCACCTGCAAGCCCTTGGTCTTCAGTAATATGTGACCAGCAAGTAATATAAATAGCTTCATTTTCCTGTTTTTTTTTTTTTTTTTTTTTTTTTTTTTGTGGGTTTTTTTTTTTTCTAATTTGCTCATATTTTACAACTGGTACTAACCTTGAGTTCTGCCTACGTTGGGCATCCCACTTGCTGCCCACAGCCCTGCATGCAGTGCACCAGCAACCTTCAGAAGAAGTTGCAGCCATGCAGAGATTGTCTCCCAACAGAGTGATGTATCACTGCCTTCTCCCACAACTTTTAATTGTATCTTCTTCCCAATACTTCCTTGACACTTTAATTACTGTTTCACTTAGAACTGAAATAAGGAATTTGTTAAAAAGAAAAAAAAAAAAAAATTCATTTGGAAATGCTGTGCTTACTCATAAACTGCTTTTCCTTTTTTTTTTTTTTTTTTTTTTTTTTTTTTTTTGTCTACGTTTCTCATGTCCTTTTGTGGTTCTCATTGTCTTCAGCATTCAGGAACCTCAGATGAATTTATTAATTCATCTGCGCGCTGATCTCTGTTCTCTTGTTTAAATAAGCTGCAGCTGACACAGTCAAATGGAGGCAGGTGTTTATATCAACAGATTTGTGCCTCCCTGGTTGAGAGGCAGGACAAGTGCCAGTGCTGTGCCTGATGTGGGACAGTGCAGCCATTGGGGTGCTCTGGCTGCTCTCAGCCACCTCCGAGCTGGTAGGAATAGCAAGCCTTGGCGAGTTGCTGGCCCTGCCTCTCGCCTGGCTCGCATAAAGCTGCTCTGCTCTGCGCCTTGGTGCATGGGGCAGCCCCAGGGACACCAGCTCCAACAGGCTGTGGCGTTGGACTTCAGGTTGGTAGCGTTTGGAAGATTTGCCTCTTCATGTTTTTCAGTATCCCGTGTATTTGTCTGCTGTGCAGCCTGGACTCCTGTTTTTACAGCTGTTTTCTATGAGTTTTCTCAGGGTTTTTTGATGGGTCAGTTTCGTTTATTATCTCACCCTCCATGTGATTCTATGGGATGACGATACGAGCAAGTTTCTGTGGAAACTGTGATGTACGTTTGCTTGAAGCCTGATCCCAGCATCTCCTTTGCTTGTTGTGCTGTTTATCAACCACTGTCACTAACAACTACAATTAATAATAATAATAATAAAAAAACTGCTTTCAGTTCAAATCCAAAACACAAGCAGTTTTTCATAAGACTATTACCTACTGAGTTACATTACTTCATTTTGCTCCTTGGGTTCAAAATCCTGGTGTCCAAGTCACTGTGTCATGCTATTAATGATAGTGATAGGTACTATCAGTGACTCCTTCGTATCTGTTAGGGAGTATAGATGCTCTAGGTTTGCCAAGGCCTTTCATTCATAATGTCACCATCAGAGAATGCTGCCTTGTTTCCTTATCTCTGTGCTTTGCCTGCTGACTTAACACAGTCCACATTGTAACTCATTTGCTAACAAAGAACTTAGCTCATGTTACTTTCCATCTGAGACACCACGGTGGCTTCTGATAGAGCAACCTGTCTGTTTTCAGGCTGCCTTGTTCTCTTTTGTTCAAATCCAAAATATCCCATAGGTTTTCTGACACAGAATGATACTGTGATGGAGGCAATGTTTTTCTCCTCTGAAGTCATCTTCATTGCGTTTTTGGGCTTAGGTTTTATATTAATCTTTCAGAGTATAACTCTCTTCACCTTCAGCAGTCTAGTGAAGGTGTATTGTGTTGTTTATCCAGGCAGGCTGAGTATGCATTAAAGATGCTGTGGCTGTCTCCCCACTATTTCTGTGTTTAGTCTGGGGCTTTTTAGTCAAGCAAATTTCTTATGATGCACCTAGCAAACTACCTACTCTGTAGAAGTTAAAGCAATAATATGAGAATATATGTCAGTGAGAAAGACTGACATAATGAGCTGTTGGCTTTCTTTCCTCTTTTTCTCTATATATTTTTTATTTAACTTCACGGGACACTGAATACATTTGGGAAGCTAAAGCAAGAAGGATTGACAGCCTCTTTTTCTAACTTTACCTTCTTCCTTCTGTTGAAAGAGTTCGTGTCTTCCCATCTGAACAGCTGCACGGGTATCACGGGGAGTCTGGTAGTTCGGCTGTGGATTTCAGTGTGCAAGGCTTTCTGTCTGGACTTGGGGAGTGCCATCTGATGCAGGAAAGGGGCTTGTTACCCATCGTGGGAAACACGTTAAGACAATTTAACACTACTGCTGTCTGTCATAGATGAGTGTTCGTAGCTCAGTTTGAACAACAGTGCAATAAGTCCTGTGACAGAAACTCCTGCGAAAATCCCTCCCCTGCTTGGCAAGCGTTAAGTCCTGCAGTAAAACAGCGAGAACGCACTGAGGCTTGGCGTGCTGAAGGGGATGCATCTTTAGACCTCTGTTGTTCTGAGCCCTTTTCATTGAGCGAATGAATTTTTAATAATGCTAAATGAGCAAGACGGTGGGCTCAGAGGGCAAATGCAAATGTGACCAAAGATGTTTCCACTGAAAAGTCTCAGAGCGTCATCCAGCGGCCCAGAGCTCATTGGAAATCTTTCTTAGAGTATTTTGAATTTTACCTTTGCCTGCTGGAAGAAGGGAAGTATCAGTGAGCCACACGAGCACAAAAGCTGGCTAAGCCAGAGCCGGAAAGGCAAATGTCAGAAGACAGGCTCGGGGCTTCTGGAAGGTTTCTGAGCCAGCACCGCTCCATGCTGACAGGTCTGCCCGCATCGCATCTCTCCTAAGTCAGGAGGAAGAGTACAGAAAACGGCAGGGAGCCAGAATGGAGACTCTGAGTTTTGGCTCCATCCCTTTCTCCCTGCTGTCTGACAGAAGCTCAGTGAATTCCCATTTTTTTTCTGTCGGTGTTCAGGAAGACCTCTACTAAATAGGTTGACATCCCTCTAGTTTGAGGTCAAGCACACAAAACTGAACTGTTCCTTCCTTCCTGCAAGTTTCTTCCTTCCTGCAGGGCTGAAGGTTATTAGCGGTGCTCTTCCCACACTCAGAATTTGTGCTGAACTTAGTATTTTTTACTCTCCAAATTGGCAAATTCTTATCAAAAATGCTGTCCTCTAAATTGTCAGAGTTTTGTAGCCAAATCTCAGTGAGAGTTTTTAGGGAGGCATCATGTAGCTCCTTTAGGATCACTGAATTAACAAGTAAAATACATTTCTAAGAATCTATTTTATGTATATATAAAACCCTAACCCTAGAATTTCTTTTACAGGCATTTTCCAAGCAAAAATCTCTATGTACATAACGGTTGTTATTTCTGCTAAGCCACAGAACTGAGTATTTCATTCTTAGTTAATATACTAGAAAAATATTTACTTGGAGACATGATTCATGCTGAGTAATGGAATCAAACTAATTCAGACCAAAGTCAAATAAAGAAGTTTAATTTTTAATTTTTCTTTTTTCTTTTTTTTTTTTTTTTTTTTTTTTTTTCAGAACAATAGCAATTAAATTTGTGAAATTGAGATAGGGCAGCAGCGAATGTGAGCATAAGTTGACCTACCTGGCTAGAACTAGCCTCAGCAGCTAGTGGCCTGTGAAGGGTTGCAGTGGATCCCATCCAACTTACTGTTCGAGTACTCCTTCACAATTAACGTAGTGAGAGATGATCGTTAGTGTCAGTAGGAAATGGGGCTTTGAGTTCTTGATGTTGTGTCAGTAGGCGCGTGAACAGTTCTTTCACAATCCTGATTTTAAAATGTTGGAGTACCTCCTCAAAAGCCAACCAAATGTGAGACTTTGCAAAGAGATCCCCCACAGACCTGCCTGCTCCCTGAGGGCCTGGGGCAGGCTGAGTAGTGGGCCAGCCCCGTGTCGCAGCCCTTAGAGGGGATTTGATTTCTTTTTTTCTTGGGCAGACTCCATGGGTCTGAAATATAAGATCAGATCGAAAAGTAGCTTCCCTGATAGCTGCCTGATAAGCTATCAGGAAAGTGGTAGAAGAAGCTGCAGGAGATGGGAGAGTTTCCATGGTGCCCATTCCTATCTCCCAGGAGATGACCTTCCTCGAGGGTGGGCTCCACGGAGCAGCTCAGTTTCAAGCAGCATTCCAAGTTATTGCTGTTAACAAGATTTTGACTGGGAAGTTATATGTGCATTTGTTCTTTGGCTTAAAACAAAACAAAACAAAAAAACACCTTCATACTTTTCCCCTGAGAATATGAAGGGAAATTCTTGTTTGAAAACAGGATGCTTCTAAAATGCGAGGGTGTAGACTGTGGTGACATCTGCTGGAGTACTGGAAAATGGCAGGCTTCAAAATCTATTGACAGGGAAACGATAGAGGAACAAATACGCCAAAAAAATGTTAATAACTGTGGCATTCTCTTGAGGTTGAGAAGTTTACATTTTACCCACAAAGGAAACCGTGTGCCTGTATAACAGGATTGCTGTGGTAATATTTCCAAGTGAACACTTACGACCCATATATGTACATGCAGACATAACCCTCTTAAAATAAACACTCTGTATTTTTGGTCATGTAAAAAAATATCTGTAGGGGAATATAAATTTTGGGGCATTCCTTGTAATCAGAGGTAAGTCGAGAGGAGCTGGCATCCTGTGAGGCAGGACAGCTCAGTTGGTCCTGGCCACATAATGGACGTACTCGGCTTCCTGTGGTACCCTCTCAAAACTTTTCTTCCAGATGAAAATGAAAACTTGCCTTCCGTTTGGTATACCAGGCCCTGTGGTTCCTTTCTGAAGAGCAGCAGAGGAGCTTCAGCAATGCCACACTGCATTGTCTAACGTGCAGTAACAGACTGCTCACTCTTGTTAAAATTAAGCAAAAAAAAATGTAATTTACAAAATTACTTGAACCCAGTATGTGCAGTCCTAAGCTGAGTCGAAAGTGTCAGATTCATAAACTTCAGTGGAATCATAGAATCACAGCATGGCTTGGGTTGGAAAGGACCTTACAGCCCACCCAGCCCCAACCCCCTGCCGTGGGCTGGCTGCCACCCACTGGGTCAGGCTGCCCAGGGCCCATCCAGCCTGGCCTTGAGCACCTCCAGGGATGGGGCACCCACAGCTCCTCTGGGCAGCCTGGGCCAGGGCCTCACTGCCCTGTGAGTGAAGAATTTCCTCTCAACATCTAATCTAAATCTCCCCTCTTTTAGTTTAAAATCATGCCCTCATCCTATCATTGTCTGCTCATGTAAGACATCAGTCTCCCTCCTGTTTATAAGATCCCTTTAGGTACTGGAAGGCCAGTCTGTACACACACCTGGGATTGCCCTGACCCAGGTGCAACACCTTGCACTTGGCCTTGTTGAACCTCATCAGGTTCTCGTGGGCCCACTTTTCCAGCCTGTCCAGGTCCCTCTGGATGCCATCCCTTCCTTCAGGGGTATCAACTGCACCACTCAGCTTGGTGTCATCAGCAAACTTGCTGAGGGTGCACTTGATCCCACAGTCTAAGTCGTCGATAAAGATGTTGAAGAGCACCGGTCCCAAGACGGACCCCTGGGGGACACCGCTCGTGACCGGCCTCCACCTGGACGCAGAGCCATTGACTACAACCCTTTGGCTGTGACCCTCCAGCCAGTTCTTGATCCAACGAACAGTCCACCCATCAAATCCACATCTCTCCAGTTTAGAGATAAGGATATGGCGCGGGACCATGTCAAAGGCCTTGCACAAGTCCAGGAATCATGGAATGAATTCTGTTCCAATACTTCAGTATGGTTTTAGTGAACTTCCTGGGATCAAGGAAACTTTTATGAAGGAACAGTTATGACAGCTTTAAGAATGCTTCAGAGAAGAAAATTTCTGACGTGTTTAATTGTTAATACAGTTGGGTTCTAGCGCTTTTATGAATCTAAAGTAAAATTATTGAACGTAATTTACCCATTTTTTAGAGAAATAGATCCTAAGCTATCCTAAGCATGTTAGCTGTACACAGTGTAACTGTTCCTCATATGGTATTTGTTGATAGATGCAGAAGCAGGAGAGAAAGTAGGATGTGTTAAACCATATACTTTGTAAACTGACCGTCCCAAGATATTAGGGTCCAGTAAGCTTATAATAAACATCTTTTCCTTTTTCTCGCACTCAGGGGCGTGCCTCATTAACAGAGGAGAAAAATCGTTTTGCACACGAACATGGTGAAATGAAAAATCTGGAAGATATTGTTAAAGATCTAAAGCCATCTGTGCTAATAGGTAATTTCTTTTACTTTAAAGCAATGACCTTATTCTTTGTTTGAAAGAAATGGGGATGTGGCTTTGTCTGAAGGCAAGATCAAGTTCCTCTGAACAGAGTTTACCTTTGTGGTTTTTTAGAAAACACTGGGAGCATAACGGCCTCTGTTAAGCAACTGAACAAATAGCAGCTATCCGAGCATGTTACACTGCTTTCACTCCAAACCATCAATTTTACAGGGAGAACAACCCAAGTTGTTTTAAACATCTCGTGCAGACCCTTATCACCTTCCTAAATTGCTTCTGATCTAATGTGGATGGTGTAATACGAATGACCTCAAACTTTGACAGAGAAAACAGAGCAAAGCTGTGTGATTATGAGCAAAGTTGCATCTGAATCTTCTTTTCCTTCAGATTTAGGTCCTTAGTTTGTGAAAACCAGAAGTCAGGTTTTACAACGACTTTTGCTTTTGTAAAAGCTGCAGGATTTTGGTAAATCTCAGTAAAGGATTGTTCAGCTCTCTGCAGCTTGATTATTATCTCTCAGTGACAGTTTCAGGAATGAACTGCAAGTACTCTTGGATCATTCCTTTATACGTAAAACTTGAAAATGTATCTGTCTGCCTGGTAAAATCATGTATGAGATGCTAGAAAATCTGAAATGCCACAGTGAAAATTATGCTACATTTTAAGAGCTACGTTTCTGACTATGCCTAGACCACATGGCCCTTGTTCAGTAAAATCTGCTTTTATGATGATAAATGAGGTAAAGAAATTTGGCTTGGCTTTTTCTGTGCTACATAAATACGTAAGACTGCAAGATGGAGACCAAGTAGTTTAGGGAATTTATTTGAGAGGATACAAGGCTGAACAAACTAGTGGAGTGAAAAATCAGCGACAGTTATCTAGACAAACTTCAGTGTGGATACTTAAGGAATGCTTGCTGTAATGAAACTAGAACGTTTGCTGTGTGTCATTTTTGTATATAAACCTGTACAGCATTTTCCCTCAGGGACGTTTTCTCGTATTGATGCTGTATAATAGGGATCTTCCAACGAAAACAGCACTGAAAATTAATACAATTTTTTTTCCAATTGAGTCATGCAGTATGTTCCCTTGGGCAGCAGGAGTCATGGGGAAATATGCGGATATTCCTTTTCCCAATATTTTACTGAAGAGTATCTCAGCAGGTCCACATATACTTTTATTGCCTGCAGTGGCTCAAGAAAAAGCCTTACCTTAGCTAGATCAAATGCAAGAAATTTCTATTTTAGTAAAAAAGGCAAAAAAGGAATGGAGATTGTTCCGAGCATTTTGTTTTCACTTTATGTCTGGAGATTGTTGTCACTGTTACTATTGGCTGTCCAGAAGCAGTTTTGGAGGATACTGAATATTTGGGAACTGCAGATATAACCAGAAGCGAAGGGATACAACAGGTCCTTACAGGACTGTGGTGATGTTGACCCAGTTGTAGCTGTTCATTAAACACACAGTGCCCCGTTCGGTCAGGCAGAGCTTGCATCTGTGCATCCCTGTCCACTTGTAGTATGGGACAGAAATGTTTAGACCAGGAGAAGTCACCGATTTGTACCAATTGAGGCGTTGCTCTTTATTTTAACACGGAATAACCCCTTTTGGTTGGTGAAGCATCTGGGGTCCAAGATGTGACACAGCAGCTACACGTCTACGCTGCAGCAGAATCCAACATAAATTAGACGCTTTCATACCACAGGGCTGGCATCTAGAGCCCATGAAAAGCATTTATAAGTATGGACAGTACTGAGAAAAGAAAGCCATCATTTTTCTCTCCGGAGGGATGGAAAGGGATGTCGTTTAAAAGATTGCTGCTGTCAGGGAAGCCTTAGGCTTGCAGCTGGAATTATTCAGCACTTGGGACTGGAGATGACAGCACGATCAGTGTAGGAAGCAGAGACTGTATTTTATCCTCTTCTTGTTGGCACAAAAAATTGGAAACTGACACATTTTATTGGAGAGAAACCATCCAGTCATGAGACTAGGAGACAGAGACACACCTGTCGACTCGGTAGTGGACTTACCAGCAGTTCAGGAGATAGGTTTCTATCACGGGTTAGGGGCTTGACAGAACTGAAGGGAAAAACCCACCAAACTGCACAGGTGTGTTTAGATCCTGTCTTGTGTTAGGGATAACACTTCAGGTTTGCTGTTGCAAAATCTTGTGTATAAAACTTTTTCACCCACGTGCTCTAGGAAAAGGGTTGAACTACCTTTTAAACATGGAGGTATGCAGCGAAAGGATCTCTGTTCTTCCATGTGTTACTTCACTGGAACTAATCACGTTTCTCTGCTTGTTGTGTGTTTCTCTTGTTTAGGAGTTGCTGCAATTGGTGGTGCTTTTACCAAACAAATTCTTCAGGATATGGCTGCTTTCAACAAAAATCCTATTATTTTTGCTCTCAGCAATCCTACCAGCAAAGCAGAGTGCACTGCTGAGCAGTGCTACAAGTATACAGAGGTAACTAATATCTGCCCAGTCTATGGAGTCAGGAGTAAATCTTAAGTTAAATTTCACATGGGAAAAAGGTAGAGGGTGAAATAATGAGTACTTAGTGTCTCTGTCTGTAGATAAAAATTAGTTAAAGTGACAGGTTTTTCAGATTTTATCACGACAATTTCATTGAAGTCAGTACATGCTTACATCCTCACGAAACAAAACAACTGCTTTTATTTATGTAAGGCAAGACTCAGTATTTATTATAACTGAAGGGTCAGTAACTGTCACTCATTAAAGTCCTTATGCCTTTTTGAAGTGTGACGTTTATTTAATATATATACACACTGCGGTACGCTTTTCGTTTGAGACTTCATAAATACTCTTTAGGGTAAGAAAATGCTTCAATAAGGGAAATAGAATTTTTTAAATATTTTATTTTATTAAGAATTACCCCACTTAGGGTAATTAATTCTTCTTACAAGGATTTCTGTTCTGGTAATCTAGGTGAAAATTTATTGTTGTCTTATACAAGTGCTAATGCACACATTATTCCCTTATTCAGTCTGGAATCTGCCATGTCTGAGTATGTGCTTTATAGTGGCTTGTGTTTGGACTTCTTGTCCAAGACAGGGCAGTTTGAATGACAGCTTCAGTGTTTAAAAGACAAATTTAGCATGCCCATTCCCCACTGAAAAGTACACAATTACAGTGCAGGGCAAGAATCAGGGAAGTGGACTGCAGGAGGGGCTGGCTATAACGGGTAACAACATCTGGTAGGCAGAGCAAGGGATGCACTGAAGCATTTGATCTCTCACCAAAACATATAATAAGCAGGCCAGGAAAATACTGTACGACACCAAACCAAACAGAATATTCTTACGAAGAGCTGAATAGCAGCGGCGGTATATTTTAAAATGCACACTTCCAATTCTCTAAAATAGGCACAGATATTTCTGATACAAAGCGCCTCTGAAGTATGTAACAGTGACATTTATCACCTCAGCAGTGCTAGCACAAACAAAGGCTGGCTTCTCTTCCCCACCTCAATTTACTGCTTAAATTCTAGGGTGCTCCCTCCTCAGCCCAGGACCTTTGGTGCAGAGCCTCACTTCCTCCCTCAGGGTTCTCAGGGTCCTGAAACTGCAGTAGAGATGACTCCTCTCTCCCTGTGTGTCAGAAACGACCCTGAATAGCACAAGCGAACTCATGCCATTCCTCTCCTGTCCCCCTGACTGGCACCTGGTTTTGGTGCTCAGGGCAGGGCCTTTCTCAGCCCAGGTGAAAAGCGAGACCTGAGGTTCGCGGTGCTCTGGTGGTATCGCAGCTCTGCGCACGCTGCTGAGCACTGCCAGGCCTAGTGCTCGGTTAGCTGGTGCTAAGCTATTAGCAGCACCAGCCTTGTCTCCACTTCTGGCCAGCTCCCGAGCCGGTGCCCAAGCCCTGCAACGCAAGGTCCCAGCAGAGGAGGTCCCATCACCCACCTGTGCACCATGAGATGGCATTCCTAGGACAGAGCTGGCACCCCTGTCCTCTGTGGAGCTGTGGGGTCACCAGAGGGGCCTAGAGGGGAGATCACGAGAGGCAGAGAGCTCTGCCTGTTCACAGCTCCTCAGAAATTGCCCCATCTGTCATCCAAAGGTGCAGTGCTTAGTGGTATTGGTGTCATTTTTGTGGAAACTCTGCCGTTGTCTTGGGAAAAAATCCAGCAGCATCAGCCGCTGTTACCATAACAGTGTTGCCCCTTCCCATCTTACGGCTCTAGGTGCCTGCTTTCTTGCCAAGTACCCTTCCTCTGGCATAGACACACAAAACAGACAGTTGGTGCTGGCCTTCTCTTCTCCCCCCTCCCCCCAACCCAAGCCGTCCGGACAGCTATCTTACCTCAGCAAGGCAGTATTTACTCTGTGCCATCAGATAGCCACAGAGAATTGACAGCAATCTCTAGGATCAGCATCCTGATGCTCTTGGAACATACTCAGGCGAATAGCTCTAACACCCTCTCAGAAGAGAGATCAGATGTAACCCAGCTTCCACGGTGGTCCATAGTTAAAAGGCTGTGTGGAATATTTGACCAGCACACTCCCAAATAACATCATTTCTTTGGCTTCCTTGTTACAATGCAGGGACGCGGCATTTTTGCCAGTGGAAGTCCTTTTGATCCTGTCACCCTCCCAAATGGAAAAACTCTGTACCCTGGGCAGGGTAACAACTCCTACGTGTTCCCTGGAGTCGCCCTTGGCGTTATTTCATGTGGACTGAAACATATCGGCGAGGACGTGTTCCTCACAACTGCTGAGGTACTGTATTAAAAATCATTTACATTTCTTAATTTAGTAGCTTGGTAATAATGAACAATTAAACAGAAGTGGTTTTTTTTTTTTTTTTTTCTGAAGATTTTATTTGCAAGGCATTCTGTTCCTTTTTAAAAAGTTGACATTGGTCTGACACAGATGTTACGTTCTGTTAGAACAGAAACAAGGGGAAGACGGCAGTACCGTACTGTCATGGGCGCCGCTGCACAGCTTGTTTTAGACTGGAAGGAACTGTATTCTGACATTGGTAGCTTCTGTGGGTGCTTTGCTTGCAAAACTGATTTGACTTTCTCTTAGCTTTTTAGCTTTTTGCTATTTTTGAGTAGAGCTGTTGGTATCATTTTCGATGGATCTCCCTTGTCAACAGCTGGTGAAAGTGCTCCATCGCTTTCTGGTGCACCTCAGTTTGACAAAACTGTGATGTTGTACTTCCCATTTTCTTTTGTATCTTGTTCTGCATTGGTTCTTCTCTTTCTCAGGCAATTTCTTATGGGCTCAGCTCTGCTGTTGTCCAGCTCTTGGTCTGTCCTTTATCTCCACTTGATGGGCAAGAGATAAACAGAGCAAACACATTTCGTTCTGGGGTGTCATTCACCACCTGCTTCCAATGACTGTTCAAAGTCTGACATCTACGATCTCACAGTATGGCACCAAAAAAGCACATTATTTTATCTTCAGCACATACAGAAGAATCATCTGGCCTTTATTGCTTAAATACCTTCATCAAGCAAAATAAATTGCTAGGAGTTGTTGACATCAAATGCTCTGACAGGCCCCAAAGCTGTCAGTCAATCCTCCTCGAGCTGCTTCTTGCTTAAGAAGGTTGTAACCTTCTGCGCTCTTCCGGGTCCTGCATCTTTGCTCCGCACCTGCTGCGGGTGGATCACACCCTTCGCACTCCTCACCCTGACCCTCGCCTTGTCCCTGCTGTCCTGCGCTTTCCTGACGTTCCCACCTCCTCTGTCACCTCTGTTTGTTCTGCTCTTGGATGGCACCAGCACCAACGTAATGAGCCTCACAGGACCCAGCTTCCCTCTGTTTGGAGTGATAGGGGTTGTGCGGCTGAAGCTCCTGGTTATTCTGCTCCCAGGATCGCATTCCTTAGCTCACCCTGCTCCGCCCTAAGCGGTGCAGGATGGTCTGACCATGTCTGTGCAGTCGTTAAAAGCCTGATGCTTTTTGTGTTTCTTATGTGGTGTGGAAATAAGGCAGAAGGCTGGCTCAGTTGACCAAGTTAACTAATTAATCTAGATTCCCTACGAGGGTGATTTCCACCTCCTGCGGTTTGTACCCATTTACCTTCCACACAGCTTCATGAACCTGCAGTGTCCTGATCCTCAAAGACACTGTGTGAGAAGCTGGAAAATACATCAGTAGTGCAGGTAACACACAGAGTAAGCCTAAAAGCAACGGAGGTAGAAGGCATTATGGAACAACCAAGAAAGAGAGAGAAAAAGTTGCACCAGGGAGCAAAAGAGAGAGTGCCTGATGCAACACTAAAGGATATTGCATGCCAGGGTTCCTGTTCCTTGTGTTCTCTTTGTGGATTAAAGAGGAGAAGGTGGCCCTGTGCTGTCACCCTGAGGCAGTTCATAGGCAGCGTGATCCTGTGGCTGGCACTATGGGGTAAGAAGCTTTCTTCAAGGGCGGGCATTTGCACGCTGCCATAGCTGCATTTCTGACGTTGTGTTTGAAGGGGCATACGATGGCATCCTTGAAGAAGTTTGCCAGCAGCCGCCCTCTGTGAGAAAGACATTCACAGTTTCCGTCTTTAGAATTAGTAGAAGGCCCAGACTGTCTCCACTGGCTTTAACCATCCTAGGAGGGCAATGATCCATCTCATAAGTCTTTGTCATAATTACATCCTCCCTTTAAATCCTCCCCTGTAATTTCAGTTGGACATGGTGATCTTCACTTGCTGGTCTGAACTGCTGTGTTAAACAGTTGTCCTGTTTCGTTCTAGAAGTTGCTTCAATTTGGTGTGGGCGAAATGGCTCCTATATATGGAATGCTGATGGATGAAAGGTGACACATCTGTGGACTGAACTGTGCTTTAAGTAGCAGTCTGCAAAGGCACAAAAATCCACTGTGAACCATGAAACTTAGCTGTCAGGGAAGTAAAATTGTACCAGAAACTTTGAGGAAGCCTTGAAATTCTCTCTTGAAGTAGAGATTCTCTCCTGACTCTTTTTTTTTTCTTTCTTTTTTTTTTTTTTTCCCCAAAGATCTTCCTACATGAGGGTCTTCCTCTAAAAAAATCCCTAGTAAAGCCAGACACTTTTTCTTGCAGAGAATCCCTGCTGGCACTAAGTTCCATGGGTAGCTATTTGCAATAAAGAGAACTCACTTTTGGTCTCCCTCACTGTGTGAGAGGCAGCGTATGGCTGCGATTTGAGTGAGCTCAAGGCAGTTACTGAGCAAGGACAGACCTGATAGATTTCAAATGAGTTTTCACCAGAAGAGGTATGAGAGGTGGTAAGGCCAGCAGGGCCGCTTAGGCCCTTAACTGAAATTACAGCACAAAGCAGAGGCGACATTTTTTTTTTTTTTCCCATTGAACTATTCCAATGGAAAGAAAAAAAATCAAAATAGTTCCCTGTGTTTTTTAGAATATTTGCTAGTACTCTCCATTTGAAACAGAAATGCCCAAGATGCTGCAGAATCTACAGAAACAAAAAGATGCCTTTTAAATAAAGGGACCTTCTTGGTCTGTAGCGGTAGCATACCTGCACCTGCATCTTCTTGCTTTGCCACCTCTCCAATTAAATCTGGTAAAATCACAAATGGCTTATTGTGACTGCAACAAATTCTACTTTCAGTGTTCTTTGCTTCATGCCAAGCAAAACTGAGTGTAGCTTTGATTTTGGTTGATGAATCCAAGGAGCTGTAAGTTGTAATCTCCCTCAATTGCAGCAATTTCTCTGTGGTGACAAGGGACATTACCTGTTCTTCTGTGTCCTACCAAACGCACCAAAAGGGACAGAGAAGTATGAGCTACTGAAATATTCCTGTGTGACCTACAGCTGAGTTACTCCAGAGATGATGCTATTCAGCCCTTTCCCTATAGAAACTATGTCCTCCAGAAGCCATGGTGATCCCACTTGCTTTATACCATTTGTCCAGCCTTGGGGGCCTTTCATTTTTCTATTACAAATTGTGATTGATTAAACTCTGAACAATGAAAACTGTCACACTGGGTTGGACCTAAGATCCAAACAGCCCTGTACCATTCTGTGAAAGTAACCAGTAGCAGAAGCTGAGGAAAAGAGGATTAATAAGGGGAAAGGACAGAGTGGTCCTCCTGCGGAAAATGGCTTCTCAGCAGCCGCTGTTGCATGGACTGGAAGGTTTATCCCCGCGTGGATAATGAGCCAAACCTCACAAATGAGCCAATGGCTTCTTAAACTCGCTTGAACATTCGACCATCTTGTTGGCAATTAGTATCACAATTTAATTATGAGTTCTGTGGGAAAAGAAACTCTCCTTTCACGGTTTCTTGCTGTCTGTTGATTTGGGTTCCTGACAGCACTGAGAGAAATAATCACCTTCAGTTGTCTTTTATGTTTTCTCTCAGCCTTTCCTGCTCTCACCAGTCTGTCTAGTCTCCTTGCACAAAGCCTAACCTTTTGATATCATCCCTGTTACTCGTTTCACCATTAATGATTCTAAGCTATGCTAGCCTGGATAGACAAACGCGCACCAAAGTGACACTACATTGCAGATGTATACATTGCTATAATTACATTTCTTTGTTGCCTCTCTTTTTCTTAGTAACTCTAAATGTTGCTTACTCTCCCCCCCC
>VXAV01003667.1:0-12132 GCA_013399715.1 Alectura lathami | reverse complement strand
GGTGGGGGCTGGCGGGGTGCGGTTTGCGGGGGGCGACTGGGCCGCTCTGGTCTGGAGGGTGAATGAATGGGGTCGCGGCCAAGCGCGGTATGTGAGCAGCAGCGAAGTGGGAAGCGGCCAGCTTTTGGAGGAGCTTCGGGTGGGAGCCCCGGACGCGGAGGAGTGAGGGCTTCAGGGCTTCTGGCCCAGCTCACTTCATCCCTTTGTGATCTGGTGAAATCTGGTCGAGCTCTGTTGAGCTGGTATTGTAGTGGGAAGGCAGAGGCTCCCTCATGGGTTGCTGATAGCCGTCCTCCCCACGGTCCCACCAAGGGGCACCAGCAGCATTGTGTCGCCCCCCGTTTGAGATACCTGTAGGCTTCAAAATGAAATAAAGTGCAAAACGTGAAACTGATTTTAATGGCTTGGCTTCTCTCCAGGGCGTCTGTGTTGCTTCCTTCTCTAGAAATGGATTTTGAAGGACTTAAAAAGTACTCCGCTCTGCACCCCAAGCCTGCTGGCCTTACTCTTCAGTACGGCACTGCCGGGTTCCGCAGCAAGGCGCAGCAGCTCGACCACGTCATGTTCCGCATGGGCCTGCTGGCAGCGCTCAGATCCAGGGCTGTGGGCGCTACCATCGGCGTCATGGTTACGGCATCGCACAACCCTGAGGTAAGGGCAGCTGTGGGTTTACAGAGACTGGCTGTGGCCAGGCCGGTGGAACCAAAGCTCTCCATAATAACAGGAACAACGAGCACCCGTGGAGCAGATCCCGCAGCACCTCTGTCTGCATAAAGGATGTGTTCAGCCTGCTCCCTTAAAATGTGATCTCTAGCGTGCTTGAAGTTACTTTTCTCCATAGATAGGGGGGTCATTTTCTCTCATATGGAAAAGTCAGTGTTGTAACATAGGAAATTTGTAACATGGGCAAGGCGAGGAGTGCCCTTGGGAAGAGGTGAGCCTTTGGGCAACATTTGCTGGTTTACAAAATCAGACGTTTAGGCTGCTGCTGCTGTGGAGTATTCCGGGTTACGAGCATCTCCCTTTAGGCCATTTTAATGTCAAATGAACTTCAAAACAAAACTGTAAGGGGGAAAAGTGAGTTAATATGCTGCTTTCATTCATTATTTGGGCTTAGTGGAGACTGAAGTAAATGGCTAAGCTGTGGCTTCCTAGAAGTGTTCCACATTTAGAGAAGCAGCGTGGTGGAACCCTGTGTCAGCTGTCTTCAGAGATGCTAAGTTTCCCACTTCCAGGCTTAGTGTTTTTTGTTCTGGTTTCTTCTAAGGAAGATAACGGTGTGAAGCTGGTTGATCCTCTTGGTGAAATGCTGCACCTGTCCTGGGAAGAATACGCCACACGGCTGGCGAACGCAGAGGAGCAGGAGCTGCAGCAAGTGGTAACGGAGATCTGCCAGAAGGCAGCAGTCAACCAGCACAAAGATGCTTCAGTTTTTGTTGGTAGAGACACCAGGTAAGTACAGAATACCATAGAAGTGTTCCAGTGTTGTTCCTATATTAGCTTCCGTGATAATTATGAGAACTTCCTAGCACTGCTTCTGATCTGGATGCTTTATTGTTCTTGTGAGCGCTGTGTCACATCCAGGTGTGACGCAGGAGTTTGTGAGAAGCTGACTCATCTTCACAGTTCTTTGGGGTAGTGACTTTCAAACTTTCTTATTGCTGGCCCCTTCAATAGTGAAGGGTGTGCATTTCTTCACGATGAATTGAATTCTGCTGTCGGGAAGCTTGCTCTTCATGGTCATCTTCCACACACCCTTCCTTTCCAAACCCATGCATAAATGCTTTCTGTAAAGGCTATCGGCTGCATTGTTGTTTTGCAGACCAAGCAGCAAGAGACTTTCACAGGCAGTGATAGATGGTGTCTCCGTTCTGGGTGGTCAGTACCATGGTATGTTGGGCTTTTGCAATTTCTGATTTCAAGTTTTCATGTGTGACTCTGCAATGCAGACCTAATATGGTAGCCCAGGTTCCATTTCCATTTGCCCATAACAATCTTTCAGGAGAGTTGTGTTGCTTTATTGCAAGGGGGTCCGTATTTCTTAACAGAACTTGCAATTTTTTTTATATGTGTTTCCTGCACTGCATTTGTCTGTTTGCTGTAGAGTAGCAAATTGTCTTGTACTGCTTCTAAAGGGAAGTTAATTGAGTGTTCCATCATTTAATATTGTGCCCTTGATTTTTGTGGTAGATTATGGTCTGGTGACCACACCACAGCTCCATTACATGGTCTGCTGTCAGAACACCCAGGGGCAGTATGGGAAACCAACGCTGGAAGGTTATTACCAAAAGCTATCCAAAGCTTTTATGGAACTGATAAAAAAGGTGAATACTGGTTATTGTCTTCTTCAGGTAGAGGCACAAAATGGGTGTCTTCTGCTTGTTCGCCTGTTTGGGTCTGAAGCTTTGAACTCAGCCTGTCTGTGAGCGTGGTGGAGGGGCCGGTGGTTTCTCTTGGGGTGTGAACTCATGCTGCCTTTTCTTCCCGTGTGCTGAGGCTCCTGGCTTGGGAGAGGGGCAGAGACACCTGAAAGTTGACTGTGCCAATGGCATAGGAGCCCTGAAGCTGGCAGAGATGGAGCCCTACTTTCCAAAGGAGGTGCGAATTCACGTGTATAACGATGGAACACAGGAGAAACTCAATCACTTCTGTGGTGCTGATTTTGTAAAGGCTCATCAGAAGCCACCGAGAGGTAGGTGGTCTTACTGAGTGACTGTAGGAGCGGTTGTGCTCCCTGATGGAAAGGGGTTATCCTAGGACAGTTGTGGGCACAATCCTAGTTTGTTGCTCTCAGTTGTCTGGAGGACTGCAGCATGTCTCCAGTGGCCTGAAGCACATTTGACAATCTGACATGAATGTCAAGCTGGTGGAGCCTGGGGATCAGGCAGGATTAACTTTGTTTTACTTCCCTTTGTGTTAACAAGAAATATTTACATTGTGGGCGGGGGTTCCTGAGGAAGAGCTGGCATAAGTAATGCCTTGGTGCCAGCAAACTGGTGGATTGACATAAACCAGGGAGGAAATTCTTTGAACCAAGTTCCTGCAGAGTGCATGCAAGAAAATCCCCAAACTGGGAGAACAGGCAGTTTGAATATTAGAAAATGATCAGAGGGCTGGAGCACCTCTCCTGTGAGGAAAGGTTGAGGGTGTTGGGACCATTCAGCTTGGGAAAGAGAAGGCTCCAAGAAGACCTCATTGCAGCCTTCCAATACTTGAAAGGAGCTTACAGGCAGGAGGGGGACCGACTTTTTACACGGGTGGATAATGGTAGGACAAGGGGGAATGGGCTGAAACTGAAAGAGGGGAGGTTTGGGTTGGACATCAGGAAGAAATTCTTCCCTGAGAGAGTGGTGAGGCGCTGGCACAGGCTGCCCAGAGAAGCTGTGGCTGCCCCATCCCTGGCTGTGTTCAAGGCCAGGCTGGATGGGTTCCTGGGCAGTTGGATCCAGTGAGCTAGTGGCTGGCAGCCCTGTCCACGGCAGGGGGGTTGGAGCTAGATGGTCTCTGAGGTCCCTTCCAACCCAAGCCATTCTATGATTCTATGATCAGGTGAGACTGACCTGGGCTGTCCACTCAACAACTGCACCCTCACTGAGCTGCTAGCCAAACAGAAACACCACGTCCAGCGGCATTTTCCTATTGCCATGCTGCTTGCAGGAACAAGCAGCATCAAGGGGTTCCAGGATGCAGAGTGTCCTTTGGGGCTCCCTGCCTAGTTCCTGAAGGGCTCTGAAATCAGCCTAGGGGTGGCCAGTTGCAGAGATTCTGGGATAGGAGGTCTGAGGTTAATGGCAGGAAGGAAGGGTTGTGGTCAGCATCTTGGAGAAAAGCAAGATGTACCTTGATTAAAGAGCAGTTCATTTCTGTGTGGCTTTGCTCTGTGCGATGGCGACCGCTTCCCAATTCTGTATTGGCACTAAGCTTAGAAGGGTTTGAGGCAGGAACTCATAATGTGTTACAATGCTGTATACGTTCAGTATGGAGCAAACTAAGCATGAGCCATGCTCCGGAGCGCTCCTCTGCTGCAGGGCAGTTTGTCTCCACACCCGGGGTCCGTGGCATGCTGCAGGTTGTGCTCAGAGAGGGCTGGCGAAGCGTCGGTTTTGTGTGCGTCTGCACAGAGCTAGTGTTTGTCTTTTTTTCTAACTTGCATTTCTGACTCCATGTGTGCCAGGGCTAGACATGAAACCTGATGAGAGGTGCTGCTCGTTTGATGGTGACGCTGATAGAATTGTTTATTACTATAAGGACACAGCTGGCCACTTCCACCTAATCGATGGAGATAAAATAGCGACTTTAATTAGCATCTTCCTTAAAGAACTTCTTGCCAAGGTACTGGAGTGTGTGAAACGAATGCTCACACTTTAATCTGGAAAAGTGTAAAATATTCTAGAAGGGCTGTGTTGATTTGTACCTGCATGCTCCTTCTACATCTACCTAAAGTGAACCCGCTTGAAAAAAGCTCTGTTTTGTACCTCATTGGTATGGCAGAAATGTTACTTTCACAAGGCTGTGATTTCCATACTCCAAATAAAAACCTGAGCACTGAAATCTTAACCCTGAAGCTTTTCTTAGTGAGAGAGAACGTTTCCGGTTTCTGTGCTCAAGGTACTGATATGCCATTCTCTCCTTCTGGTGTTAATCGAGGGGGGTCAGTCCTTCAGTGCATATTTCTGTGAAGCTTTGTGCAGAGTTCTCTCAGACTTGCTGTTGGTGATGCTTAGCCTACAGGAGTTACCCTGGTTTTCTTCTTTTTGACCCCAGCTCCCTTCCTACATGGTGGCAGAGACGCTGGCCGCTGAGGACAACTTGGGCTTGCCACCTACCAGCCTTTGCTTGCTTTGCACGGGAAGCTCTGAATTTATTGCTCGTGGCTATGGCCCCACGTGATTCCGCATGTCTGGCGGTGCACTGAGCTTGCTGAATCTGAGCGATGGTTTGAAAGCCTGTGGTCACCGAACAGAAAGCTGCTTCAAGCCAGCCACAAAAACTGTGATACGCAAAAGCTTACTTCAAGTTTGTGTTGTCTTAAATGTGTCCAGGAGTTTTCAGTGGCTGTAGGGGAGCACAGACTTAGCCATGCACAATTATTCAGATTAGCCTTCTGTTCAGCCTGCTCCTCAGCGTGCCTATCGGACAGTAAAGCACTTTGTTTCTGGTTTGCTCAGGTGGGACAGACTTTAAGGATGGCAGTGGTACAAACAGCGTATGCCAACGGGAGTTCAACACGCTACCTGGAGGAAACGCTGCAGGTATTCCCCAGCTCATACCTGGTTGTGGTCTGCAAATGTTGTTTACTGCAATTCTTTAAACTTTTTTAGTAGGTGCTGCTAATAACACAATTGCTAGGAAAACTGAAACTAGGCTAAAGTAAATGACTTTTTCAAAACCTGCAGCAGCTACTGAGTGGTAAAGGAGATTAAAGGGAACAAAGCTGAGCAGTTCCAGTCAGCTTTTACTAGTTAAAAAAAAAAAAAAAAAAAGTTAAACAAAAGAGTTAAACAAAATCCATTGTTATTTCTGAAATAACACGAGGAATTCATGGCCTTGCAATCAAGTAAGCTGGTAAGGGCTCCTTGATCCTTTGTCACTGGTTCTTTAGTTTTTATCTAGCAGCTGGCTCAATGTTCAAAACAACAGTGGTTAGCAAAAATTGAGCTAAGGCATTTCAGTTAGGGTAGAAATCTGGTATGTGCCCTAGTGCCACAAAATGAATTAGGATATACATACATTTAAATACATACATTTTAAAATCAACCTTTATTTCCACTTGAAGACATGAAATCTTCCTTTTCATCCAGTTTGCTGGAGTAGCTGGTTATACTAGCTGTAGGGTGTCAGTGGCTGGGAAACACGAGCAGGTGGGTTAGCGACAGCCCTACCCAGCCTGGTGCAGTTCCCGACGCTCCCTCCAGTACAGCTGCCGCCCCCTCACCGCAGCTGCAGTTAGCCACCAATGGCAGCGAGTCGCTAACGCCGTTTACATTCTGTGCATGTCCTTGGGCTGCAGATACCTGTCCACTGCGTCAAAACGGGAGTGAAGCACCTGCACCACAAGGCCCGGGAGTTCGACATCGGTGTTTATTTTGAGGCAAATGGACACGGCACAGTAAGTATGAGCATGTACTGCATGATATCTGCTGCCAATACATACAAAAATGAGCCTGAAAAGGAGGTCTTTCCACTCTCTGCTTACATTTATAAACAAGACTTTTCTCTCCTAGACTGAGAACAGGCTTGTTTCCGCCCTTCTTTCTTCATCCTAGCACAGCCACCTCCTCTTCTGTTTTGTGTGGGGATAGGAACTCATGGGGGCAAACCTTAGTAATGATCATCTGGGCTGAAATGGCAGAAGACTTCTTCCTCATTGTGACACATATCCTAGTTCTTGACGTGGGCTGGCCTTGACAAGTTCTCATCTTTTTTACTCTAGGTACTCTTCAGTAAAGCTGCTGAAACTACAATCAGACAACTGGCAAAAGAGGAGAAAGATGATGCAAAAAGAGAAGCAGCGAGAATGCTTGAAAACATGATCGACCTGATCAATCAGGTAAGAGCTGAGAGAAACAAACCACTGTGCTGACAGGCAGGAGGCTGACCCTGGGTTAGATCTGTCAGGCTCCTGAGAGGGACCACTGGAGTAGGAAGCGGTGTGCCATGATGGAAGGGACCAAGAGGAAAAGGGCAGTAGCAGTCTCCAGAGGTAATTTTTTCTCTGGGGTGGATGCAGAATGCTATTCTCTTGCTTCTGCGTTCAGAATCAAGAGGGAATGGGATGCCAGGAGAACCTAGTGATAGCAGGTGCCTTGTTCATGATTCAAGAGCAATTTCTCATCTGATGTTTTTCACTGGCCTTTGCAGTATGAGAGGATGGGCACGTTCCAATGCCCGTGTCTTAGCACAGACAGTATTGTTCCAGGAGTAGGGCCAAGTCTCACTTCACAGGTCATCCTCAAAAGCATCCTGACCCCAGAATAAAGATGAGGTGCCACTCCTCACTAGAAAAGGTGAGGACTAGCACTTGCCCTTGGCAGGTAAAAACAAACAGTCAGACAAACCAGCTACCCAGAGTGAGGCAAGTCAGCTGGCTGCATATTCGTTCCCTTCAGGCATGAAATCACTGACCAAATCACGCCCTCATTCATTACTGAGTTCTCCAGCGCTCCCCTTTCCCCCTGCTTGCAGGCGGTTGGTGACGCCATTTCAGACATGCTGCTCATCGAAGCAATCCTGGCTCTGAAAGGTCTGACCCTGCAGCAGTGGGACGCCCTCTACACCGACGTTCCAAACCGGCTGCTCAAAGTCCAGGTTCGTTGCACATCGCGCTGCCTCGGGTTATGGTGTGTCCCAGGGCCCTGCTCTGAGTACACAGGGCCTACGTGTGTAGAGAGGAGCTGTATTTTAAAGCTGAAACAGCCTGCTGAAGGACTGAAGTAGACCATGAAGCAGCACAGAAAAGGGATGAGAATTTCATTTAGATTCAAATAATAACATTATAGAAATGGTGAAATAATAGCCAAGGATGTTAAACAGAAAAACCTGACCAAAATGGGGGTGAGGAATAATAGTGACTGTGAGTTAACATCAGTACTTACACCCTGTAGTGCTGCTGTCTGTAATGATGAGTGGTTCTGTTCACTGTGCTACTACTTCTCATCTGAAAAAAGTTTTCAACTTCTGCTTTTCACACGAAGGAAACAAGCAGAGCACAGGATTAGGACATCAGGGCCACAAGGAAAAAACCCTGAGTTTTCTAGCAGGTAATTTTCTCTATGCAAAATGAACATTGGAACGCTTCCTGTGGCATTCTTAAAGCCCAGCAGGACTGAAGCACGAGAGAGAGGGCTGCAGCATTGCTGAAACTTTTCTTTCAGACCTCCAAGGGCTGCAAGTTTATTGGAAATACATGCTTAAGCAAAAGGCGAATCTCTCCTCGTAAAACCCATGCTTCCTTTTCACTTTTGCCTGTGGCTGAAAAGGTTGGAACGTAACTGTGAGAGAGACAGGCTGAAGTCTTGCTCTGCTACAGGTCAAACTTTAACTGTCCCATTTTTCTGAGGTCCGTGCCTGCTCTGCAGCTGGATTTTTCTAGCTGTGCCACTTTGTATAACTTGAATATTCTTCTTTCTCTTACCTCCCTCCAGTTCTCAAAGAGCTTGAGGAAAGCAGGCTCCCATCTGGTAGCAGTGCGTTAGCCTTAAGGATACAGTCAGAGAGCTCTGGGCTTTAAATTAGCCAAAGGCAGGAGCTTAAGCATTCTGACCTACTGGGAAGAGGAAGGGGGCATGTTTAGAACTGACCCTTCTTTCCAGACCAAGGAAAAATTGAGCCCTATAGGGCCTGGTTACTACAGACTGAGCAGCAGCTGAACAGGGCTCCCAGGGACCCCTGAGCCTCTGAGCCAGGCAGCTCTCATGCTGAGCTCTTACTCTGACAGGGCAACACATCAGAGCCTCAGTTTGTCTTACTGGTGCCCTGTGTCCTGCTCTCGCTATACTGGTGCAGCACGCAAATAAATTGTCTGTTTCTGCTGTTGAAGGTTGCAGACAGACAAGTCATTGACACAACAGATGCAGAAAGACGCGCGGTTACGCCTCCAGGGCTGCAAGAGAAAATCGACGGGCTGGTGAAGAAGTACAGGTTGGCACGAGCGTTTGTCCGCCCGTCAGGAACAGAGGATGTCGTCAGGATCTATGCCGAAGCAGACACGCAGGTCAGAGCTCAAACAGTTTGTCTAAGGCAGGTTTGTTCCTGTTCTGCGGTGTTCTGCTTAGCAGTGGTGACGGTTATTTAATCAAACGCAACAGGTACTAAATTGAGGAAGAAAAATCTCTTAGTGATTAAAAAAAAAAATAAACCCTCTTCAGATTTTCTTGTATTTATTAAAGTGATGTTTAATGTTCTTAACATTCACCTCTAAAAGTTAGATGTTTATGAAGGCAGATTTGATACTAAATGACCTTGAACAGCAAGTCAGCCTTCTGGGAACTCAGGATTAGGGAGAAAGTTACCAAGGCAGCCTGTGACTGCATGATTTAAGAGGCAAAAAATGACAAAGGAACTTCGGATGCTGTTCAGAATTAGTCCACATGTGACCTTAAGGCTGCCATGAAAGCAGTGGTCGTGCTCTTCCCACAGTCATATGCTCCTGCCCCTGTCTTGCTGCCAGCTTGACCACAGGGGTGAGAGATACCTCAATACAGCAGAGCAATACGGGGAAAACAGTATTCGAGTGAGAACTGGCTGCAGTGCTGCACACTTACTCTAAACCTCTAACGCCGACAGCACCACGACTAACTTCTGCCATCTTCCACAGGAGAATGCCGATGCCCTTGCCCACGAAGTGAGCCTGGCTGTTTACCACCTTGCTGGTGGAAAAGGAGCCCCCCCCCAGCCTGTGTAACAAGCGGTACAACAGCAACTGAAGCTCATCTTACTTCTTAATACTACTTCTCTACCCTGTGCTAACGTGGATGTACCGAACCCTTCTTGGTTGTAGCAAGGATTAATCAGAACTGAGCAGAATGTTGTTCCACTTACTTCTTACACCTTAATGCGATGCTCTTGCTGCTGTCTGTTCCCCTCCTCTCTGAGACTGTCCAACTTCTGAAGCTGAATGGAGTCAGAGGTGGCAGGTCACCTGCAAGTCACTTCTTGGCAGGCAGTGGCCTGTTTGTGGCCAGAAGGGAGCTACATCCCCAGTCCTGTAAGAGTGGAGAGCCATCTCTTCTGCTAGCAGCCGTCTGGTTACCAGCTCTTCCCCAGACTGCACACAAGGGAGAGGAGCCCTGCAGCCAGGGCTGGAGCAGGGGCTCCGTTCAGCCTTACTGCCTTGCTGCTGTCAGGCAGGGAAGCCAGAAGCCTGTGACAGGAAGCAGCTGTCTCCTTCAGCCCATCATGGCAAACAGACATTTCTGTATTCTAACATGAGGTGGTTACATGTATGTAAAGAAACAGCAGCTTTTGCCAGCTGGTATCAATCAAAGGGGATGCCTACAGCTTTCACTGATTACCAGGACTCCAGTAGGGTAGCTGCTAGTTTCCTGTGGCTGTGTTATCGTGATGAGTTCCCTCCCCACCCCCACTCCACAGGTTACTGGCATGTTGTGCCTCAAGTCTGGTTCCCCCCCTCCTGTGGCTGCACCCACAGAGCTGTGGCACAGCCCCACTGCCACAGACATCTCCATACCCACAGCACCCTCGGGCAGGCAGCAGCAGGCCCTGGACCTGAGATTATTTCAGTTCCATGAAGGGCAACAACATGATGAGAGCATTTGCAAATACAGCGTAGTATGAAACTAACACGCTGCTTACAAAGACAGTGGCAGTAATTGTGTTTGTGATCATTTTAAAATTTGACTTCTGTGGCCTTCCTGCTCCCCAGTGGGGTGGAGGGGCTGAGCCAACAGGATGTAGCATTTTACGTGCACAGCAACCGCTCATCGACATATTTCAGTTTGGGGTACCTACCTCTGACAAAGGTAGCAACTGTCTATTAACTCCTGCCATGGCATTTTTGATATTGTTAAATAAGCACAAGTTCCAACAGATAAAAAAATAAGACAAATAAACTGGAAACAAATTGAAAAAATGTGCACCTTGTATTTTTTTTAGGACTTTTGTTTTAGACAGAACTCAAGACAACAAAATGTTTACTGTAAGTAGTAGGCACCATAATCAATATGAGCCACCAATAATTACACTTGATTCAGGCCACATCCAGAACTCTTATTTACAAATATTTAACTTAAATACAACATTAATTATTTCATTACATATAAAGTAACAAAAGAATACTGTACACCTGGGAAAGATACAGTGTTCCATTTCAGTAGGTACATTACACAGAAGAGGAATAGTACCGGTTTGGTTCATGTTTTTATGACACCTTCCAGAAAATCCTTCTCAACCATTTCTTCTATCTTTTGCCTTGCTTTGCTGGAGAACGTCTTGAGGTTCTCCATTTTTATGTCCTTACTCGGAAAGCAGTTAGGGTAAAGGACAGGGCTCCCTGAGTGTCCCACGCATCTGCTCGTGACTTTGCTGTTAAACACTTGGCTCAGCACATTAAAGAAAGGCAACAGCTGCTCAATGCTGCGAACTGTGTAGATGGTTAAAAGCAAGTGACCTGGCTCCCAGCTTAGTGTTTTCCCTGAGCTGTCCTCTTCTGGGTTTTTCTGTAAATACAGAGAAAGAGAAAATAATGCAGGACAAAACAGAAGAAGTACGGGCAGAAATAAAAGACTGATGTCCAATATTTTTCCATATTCCAGAAAATTTGCCTAGGCCACAAAACACACAGATTGGGGTGTGCAGCCTTTGAAGCAGACCTGCTCCTCCCCGTCACCGTGCGTGGCAGCGGCGCTGGCTGCTAAGAGACAGCCGGCAGCTGAACCCAGCATGGAGGTGCTGCCTCAGCCGGGGGCTGCACGGAGCCATGCTCCCCATGCTGCTCTGGGGGGCTGTGCCAGGGCCACGTCTCAGTGCCTGCCCCCAGACAGCCCAGGCTGCTGGGAACCCATCGCTGTTGCAGCTGCTGGGAGAAGCTGTGCGCTAGCTGCTCTCTGCAGCAGGCTGGCTTCTGGCGACAGCCCTCACTTTGCCAGACAGCAGGAACTTCCCTGAGGAAGTTCAGAGGGAAATGAAGTGTTTTCACTTTGAAGGCGGAGTTCAGGGTTTCCAGAAGAGCAAAGGCAGTGCTGCTTTAAATATCATCAGTAACACATCTGGAGGCTCCGAGCAGCCACCTGAAGTTTTCACACAGTTCTCATGCCCACTGGGCGCTCTCAGCAGACCTCCCTCCATTACACAGATTCCTCTTCACAAGGGGAATTTCAAGGGAGACAATTTCAGGAACCCCACCAGCGAGGGCTGCAGTCGCACACCAGCTGCTCACAGGCACCATCAGAGGCTGTTTAGGGTTGCTTTTAAACGTCTGCACGCTAAAATACCGGCGCGCTTGGCTCCCTGGTGCAGGAGATGACTATGCCAGCTATGCTGTTTATTCTCTACAATATTTCAAGAAAAGAAAAGGTGCAAAGCAAACCAGAACAAAGGGAAGACTACCTTCCAGCACAGAGCTGATGATGCCTCCTACTCGTACAGAAGTTGCTAGCTCTAAAATTTCTCCCT
>VXAV01003666.1:176570-188499 GCA_013399715.1 Alectura lathami | reverse complement strand
TAAAACTTAGCTAAGAATAGAGAAGGAAAAAAAATTCTTATCTGAATGATGATGATGCACTTAAAAAATGGAAACATTTATTGATTTCTTTGAACTTCTTTTAATGTAGCTAAGATCAGAATTTCATTCAGAGGAAAAGAAGGAATAAAAAATATTAAATAAATATTGTTTTTAAGGGAAGATAATTTTCAATAAGTACTAGAAAGAAAAAGATATTTGCTTTAAATCTACTGTACATTTCAAAAAAGTACACTGCATGTGAAAACCCTACACAATATTTGGAAAATGTATTTTATATGAGTTTACACTGGGCTGAAGACATTCATGAATAGGAATAAGAATTTTGCATACATATATCTTATTCCCAGCAAAACACAACAGAATGTTACTGTATTTTTTAGATGTGTAAATTCTATCATTGATGTACATTTTTTTACTTGCATTTCTTTGGTGTGACTGACAATGTGATCAAAATTCCAGACAATGTAGTGGCTATGAGAATATTTGGAAAGCAGAACTGTTTGTCTTTTTCCTAAAATTAAATATCTAGAGGAGTGGAAATTAGAGGGACATATGGGAGAGTCAAAAGATGCCACTTTTGGCAATTTCCCCATGGAGTTTTCTCTACAGTACATGACATTTTAAAGGACAGATATTGAAAATGTGGTATATCAGCAATGACTCATCTGTAGAGATATATAAGCATAAACAGATCATTGCAAGACATGAACAAAATTATTTCCAAATAAATTAAAGAATTTCCTGGATGCCTATCTATTTGAGAAATTAATAGAAAGCAGGCAGGAGACAGCACATGATGACAGGGTGGCTGAAAGATCTCACAGACCTTAAAGTAGTTCATATCAGGTTTGTGGCTACAACATTGGTTATGTCAGTATAAATAAAAATAAAAATATCTACTGTTTGATGACTGTCCAGTGCCCTATAAATCAGTAACCTTATTATAACATCACCTGGACAGATACTCTCATCCTGGCTGTAGTCCTTTGTGAAGTTAACCTGAGGAGCTAGAGATTGAAATGAACATAGTTAACAAGCTGATTATTTATCACAGTAACATTCTTTGTTTCTGAAACTGTGAAGAATATGATTTGAAAGATAAGAAACAACAAGAGATTTTTAAAGCCACAATAGGAAGAGCTTAAATATATTGAGACTGGAATGCTACAACTAATATTNAAAGAGAGAAGAAAAGAAAAGCGCTGATATGACTGTCTTCCCCTTTTGGATCTTAGCTCTTGCTTAAAATCAGATGGGAACACCTAGCAATTAGATATGTGATTTCAATATGTGTAAACTCAGATGGTATGCTTACCTTAAAAACCTCTAAAGGAAAATATTCCATAACTGTTGAAGGAACATAGTAGTAATAATTTCTTTTTCTGGCAGCTATTAGATGCTTTAAATATGTGAATGCTAAGAACTTCCAGGTGTTTATAAAGCTTAAGGAAAAGCAGAAGGATCAATCAGAAAATGATTAAGTGTTTTCTGATTCAATTTGTCAACTGCCTCTGCATAAAAGCTGTTACATTCTGATGACCTAACACTGGTCCCGAAAACAGAGTCCAACTAAACATGCTGTGAGTTTAGAAACTGGTGCCTTGAATGCTTCTGTTTTCTCTGACTTCGCAGCCACTCTCTGTTGTCCCTCTAAAGGCTACTGTCATCAACAGAACAAACGTAAGCAGATTTTCCCACAGTTTTCAACCGTGAGAGTAATCTTTAATATTCCACAGAAAATGCATTTTTGATGGATTTGATTTGTTTTGCTTGAATCAATAACCCTAGATTTATGACCTGTAGATGTTTCAGCTAATGATAGCTTCAGTTTATCAGACATAATCATATTCATGTCTTCAGTAAGCTAAAATATAGCATCTATGCATTATCCCGACCTTCACAAAATACATTCAACCATTTTCTTGATTTGTGCCATCTAGCAAGGAAACTAGTGTGTTTTATACTTTAACTTAAAGGTGTATGACTGGTGAAGTAATTAACTTTTACGTAAACATAGTTCCTCATTTGGTTTCTCCAAGGGGGTGTAGACTGGTAGAATATATATTATCTGAATGTTAATATTCTATGTTAATGTAATTCATTTCCATTCTTTTTTGTATGGGAAACAGTTTGTACCACTAATGAACTCACTGTCTCTATTTGTGAAGATATTAAAGTGAAAGGTTGCATCCACCACTTTTCTTGGTTTTATTAAATGAGGTTTTTTTTTTTTTTCCATTTATCTTATCTGTTTACCACAATCAGAATTCAATTAGAATTAATTGAAAAATACAGTTCATTTTGAAAAAACAAGTTGAGTGAATTATTATCATTTTAAGCATGTGGCAAATCTTTTGCCATGTCTTTAACACTCAAAAGCAGAGTAATCTTTTTGTTTTCATTTGTGTTTTTTAGGATCAAAACTACTTTCATCAACAGCACAAACTTATGTACAAAAGCTGTGTTTCTATGCAATAAGTGAATTCCTATTTTTACTTTTTAAAATTTTAATGGCAAAGAAATTAACTGCTAATGGCAAAGAAGTTAACTTCTAATTAGAAGTCTAATAAGCAGAACTGGAGTATTTTATTCAAATACACTGAAAGATCCCACTCAAGAAGCTCCTTTCCCATGTTTTCAAAATTTTCATTCACATTTTCAGAGCAGTTGAATTCATGTTCAAAGTTAAAAATGTAATTAAAATCTGATGACCTAAGAGTGCATATGCTTATGCTGAGTTACTGTGCAGGAAGTTGCTGAATTTTCTGAATCATTTGCCTATCAATTGTCTAAATTTCTCATAGGACTTTCTTCAGTGGCTTATGCCAGATCATCCAGTCCAAATAAGAAGTTCTAGAGCAGTTCTGTTTACTTTCCAGAATTAAACCTTGCAATTTAGTCCCGTGTATCAATAAACCATTAAGGGAATTATGACTCTAAGCTAAACAGATGACAATTTCATCTCAGTTGCTCAGTATATAAGGTATGCAGGGACCTAAAGTTGCCTAAAATATCATCATAAATATGGTTCAAATAAGAAAATGTACCTGCACAGTCTCTGTATTTGACACAGGAAGCAAAACATATATTATGTGGCCTGGGGTGAGGGAACAATAAAAACTTTATTTGGTACTGTTGCTCACATAGAAAATAATTTGAACAGTTTTTACTCTGTGAACTAATCCACTGAGTCAACAGAACAGACTTTTCAAAACTAGAAACTTTGCCCTATTTCTGAAATCATAGTATCCTATACTTCAGTCACCAATCTTACAGGATAACAGATTCATCTCTACTCAAGTAAAGTATTCAACTTACTTGCATACAACCCCAGGGGAAACAATGGGAAATTCTTTTTCTCTTTTAAACAAAAATAAAATTCAAAATGTTCCATCACAACAAAGAGACATACAACTTTAAGTGAGGAAAGTGTGAGTAAGTAAGGGCTGTGGAATACGGCTTCCTCTACTTAATAAATTGTTTGGTCGTGTCTGCTGCTAGCCGTAGGTATAATGGACCATGTTCTGTGTTTGTACAGCACTAAGCATCAAGCTTGCATTTTGCACAGTATCAGTTGTATATGGTACTGTAAAACAATTTAGAAGTAATGTTAATCCTTTCTTCCTAATAGCTGATTATTCTGTACTGAAGAATTTGTTTGAAAACCTTGAAATGAAAATGAGTAGAAGGCCCAACAAAATGATGGAAGCTTGGCATATCCAGATGTAAGACCTCTATATAAAAACAGTGTTGCATTTTTAATTCTGCTTTGAAATGTCTGAGAAAGCCTATGATTATATTCTTTTGGACCAAGATCATAGAATCATGGAATGGTTTGGGTTGAAAGGGACCTTAAAAATCATCCAGCTCCAACCCCCCTGCCGTGGGCAGGGACACCTCCCACCAGACCAGGTTTATCAGAGCCCCATCCAGCCTGGCCTTGAACACTTCCAGGGAGGGGGCATCCACAACCTCTCTGGGCAACCTGTGCCAGTGTCTCACCACCCTCACAGTATAAGAATGTCTTCCTAATATCTAGCCTAAATCTCCCCTCTTCCAGTTTGTGGCCATTACCCCTTGTCCTATCACTACATGCCCTTCCAATGAGTCCCTCCCCAGCTCTTCTGTAGGCCCCCTTCGGTACTGGAAGATGTTGTCCCCTACCTCATTTGAAGCATGCCCAGGATGTGTCCAAACCAATCAGTGTATTACTACAACCTACAAAATATTGCTAATGCATCTGCAATACAGAACGAACATTATCTAATGACCTTAGTTATCAGCACAGGTAAAGTAATCAGAATTTTATTTGCAGGCTTGTCTGCAGTATGACTTTCATGAGTAGGAGCCTTGATATCATAATATCATTGGTTTTATGTGGCTTTTTACTGAAATTTTAAATTAATATTTGAGGACAGCATTCACTATCGGTGTAGGGTAAATAGAGTTGTCAAGATGTGAATGCTGGTACACAGATCTGTACTGCACAAAGAAAAGTACCCCTGAGAGATGAGATGCACAGCTGAGTGCCTACCTTACAGACAGCTTTACATTCTTGCGCAAGAAGCGTGTAAAGAAGCTTTGTGATTGTAAAGAAATGCTGAGGTTAATGGATCCACTCACAGCAAATGGGATTAAACGTGCAGGTATAATAGAGGGAAGATCTGAGAAGGGATTATATGGAAGCATTCGGCCTATCTGTGTCAGGGTTATATTATCTATATAACAAGGTTAGGTATCAGTGAGGAGGGCAGAGGTTTTTGTTATTGTCTGGGTTGAATTTGTTAAATATCAGTTAAAATCTTTTGTAAGAGCAATAGACTTAAAAGGACAGGGATTTAATTTAGGAGAAAATAGGAGAGCATATACACAATAACATCCTTTTCATTGTCTCTTGCTCTTGAGCTGGGCACTAAGGAATTCTTAATTATGTCTCACAGCTCACCTGTGACTTTGGTTAAGGATATATATGGCTTAATTAAGTGCCTCTGAAATACAACCACATTTAGAGATGAATACAGCAGCTGCTTGAAGTACTGAACAACACAACAACACTGAACAACATATTAAGAGGTGAAATGAATTGGAGAATACTAAAGGGAACATTCTTGAAGGCAGAATGTAATCAAAAGACTAGAAAATTGGCTAACGTGCTGTGTTCAGCATTTCTTAAAATAACTGAAATGAAAATGTACATGGTTGGGGTTCAAAATTTTATCTTTTCCTTAAAAGATATCAAAACATCACCTCTATTTTACAGATAACCAACAGAAGCATAGTGTCTTCCTTGAAGTCATTCAATAGTTGCAGGAGCACAGCATACATCTCCACAGGTCTCAGTTCAATATATTTTTCACTATCTATATTATTTCTTGCCGAGAGTGCAGTACCAGTTCCAAAACCCTCTAACTCCTCTGTCTCTAGGCATGAGCTTACATTTGTACCAATGTGTCGGAAAGAATGCCAGATGATGAAATACCAGCCATAAAATGTCAGCTTGCAATCTGTGGACTCCTTCAGTCCAACTTGACTTGCATCTGAGACTTGACAATGCACCAGGTGGTAAAATGATCTGTACTATTACAGGTACATCATTGCTCCAAATGGTAAAGCCACACTTTCTAAAATCAGATGGAAAGCACACTAGATAACATGTCATTTCAAAAAGCCCATTTGCAGATGCAGAGATGTGGCCATTAGGAGAATTATGCTTTTACAAAGCATCTCTGGAAATTGTTTTTGAAAATAGAAAGCATTTTTCTTAGTGGCTGCATAACAAGATTATGTTATGTTACCTGATAGAAGGCACCAGTGGGCAACCCAATGACTTAAGGACTTGTCATCAGAGTTCATTCTAGGCACAAAATAGTTTTACTTGCTCATGGTGACTGGTAAAGTCTGCAATTTAAAATACTATCTGAAAACGTGTCCCTTTTGTCAAAGACATTCATCCTTTTGCCAGCATAGAAATAATCAGTCTGAAATGGACTAAAAAGCATATTGAAATTAGCTCTGCTGGCATTTCTCTGACAGTCTTGGAGTCTTTGGAATAATGTTAATTCCTCCTGGTTTTGATCAATCTGCAGCATGCAGAGCAGGCGATATTCCTGTGGCAAGAGAGAATATGACATTAGAGAAGTTATTTTTTACTTTAAAATGATTTGCAACTGCTTACCCAGAATGCTTCCTCAACTGTAGTCATAAAAATCTTTCAGGAAAATCCTTTTGAAAACCCCGCATGTGTATATGAAGTACAATCCCTTTTTAATAGAAAGCATAGATATTAATAGCATGTTTAGAACTAGCTACAGCACATTGGACTGATAGGCTGGAATTAGAGCCATGAGTTTATAGTTAGTTGAGCACTGAGTGCTTATCTGAAATGATAATGAATTTCTAAGTAATTGTTTCATAGGCCAGTATTTCATTTCCATTTTTTTTTTTTTTTCTCTATGAGGAGTTTTTTCATGCTTACAGATACCCCACAGGACCAGTTGCTAACCATCTCCATAGCTGCATGAGCAACATCTCCACAATCTTCTTTGGCAATAAATGTTGATGGATATTTGAAATTCACTGCTTCACTACTTCATCCATCACTATAAATAGGAAGCCACTCCTTCTCTTTTTCCAAATCTACCTGTGCAAGTGGATCTAACAAGGATCCTTCAGGTCTCAGATTCCATATTTTGGGCTTGTACTCCAGAATTTTGTAATGTGCAGGAAGGCTGAACTGAGTCATTGTGTTTCAGCAAGGAATTAGAGCAGTGGAAATTTCTAAAAAGTGGATAAGGTGAGATGAGTCTTTGATTGTGACTTTAGCTGGTTTTACACACCTATGTTGTAAGCCAGTAGTGAAGGATACCTCTGTCCTCAGAAGAGGGAGATTAACACGTCCAGAGGGTTTTTCAATACAACATAAGATATATGTCCAAGATAAGCAGGATGAATTGTTTTTCCAAACTTTTGTTCTTTTTCTGGTGATTATTGAAGGACCCCAGTTTACTGGTTTTGACTAAATATCTTTCTCCTAAGTAGTCACAATTATGTGAGATAACTCCCACCCATGTTGGTTTATGGTATACTTTATTTACAGACTGCATTTCTTCATTCTGACATTTCTTCATTTTTATTTTTTTTTTTTACATATATATATATCAACCTTAAGCTTTCTTCCATTTGTTTGAAATTTCTCCACAATCCTGCACGTTTCCAATTTTTCCTGCTTTACAGTTCACTGATTAGTCTTGAATTTCACAATACTTTGTATTTTACATACAATTTCAGCTCCTGATAAGAGATGATTGTATAAAAATTGCAGCCTTTATTCAATTAAAAGGAAATATTTCATTTCCTTCCTTAGAGACAAAAATTTGAAATATCTCTGCCTACCTGTTCCTGCCCTTGTCTGAGTGCAAAGACACATACATGGGATATATAAGGATATATACAAGGATACAAGGAATAATTGAGGATTTTTAACACTTGAGGATATGGTTTGGGGATGGATCACTGAGCTCTGTCAACAAGCTTAAGCAACAAAACCAAATTCAGTAAGGCCTTTATGACTTGTGATGGCAAAAGAAGACCCAGAAAACATAACTTCATGTCACTAGAATTTCTCACTGCTACTTGTATGGCTGGCAATGGTTATGACAGTGGCCTCTAGCCTAACTCACCTTTCCAGGACTGTAAAAGCAGCATTGGAAATAGAAAGGTTATCTGAACAGAAATAATAATAATAATAATAAGAAGAAGAAGAAGAAGAAGAAGAAGAAGTGAAATTTTGAAAAAGGAGGATATATTATGAATTTGATGAAGCTAACCTAATGAAGAGCTAGATAAGACCAATTCAAGCTCACAGGTCCTGTAACTGTCTACTGTACGCAACACTGTTCCTTAAGTTGTTCAATATCTTAATAGATGATGGAACTGCAGAACATAGACTAAATATCTACTGCCAATTCTGCACAACTCTTCTGAAGGTTAACTATAAAATGAAGAAAAGTGTGTATCATGTATAAATTCATGTGTACTTTATTAACCCTGGAAAAAAAATGATTAACACGTGTAGTGGGCATTTAGAAGTACAGTTCCATTACCTCCTTGAGTACAGACCAAGCATTCATAAGTAGCTGTAAAACATGAGTATCAATAACTATTCTTTCCAGTGATCACATGAACACTATTACAGTATTTACTACTAGCTATCTACATTTATACACTCTTCAAGTCAGAACTCTAAAATAGTGTGTAATGGTAAAAATCACTTCATTATAAATCTTACAGCTAACTAAAAAGTTAAAAGTGTAAAATAGACATAAACTAATGTTTATACAAATGTAGAAAATATTGTTACAGACTGCATTTACTTCCTGAAGTTTTGTCTTTTTTGAAGCATAATTTTGAGCGTGTTATGAATGCAAAAGAAATACAAACAAGAAATGGTGCTGATTCATAAATGCCCACCAGGACCATACAGACAGCAAGAAACTTTACAAATAATATGCCCTCAAATATCAAGCAAAAAACTTTAATCAAAAGAACAAATAGAAAAACACATGAAATAAAAAGGAAAAAAGAGAAAAGGAGAAATAAAGGATTGGACCCAGTCAAGTTACTCCATCAAACATGTTAGCAATCAGAAAAACCACCATAACTAGCTACGTGTTTACTTGTGATCACAAAAAATGCCAGTTACTGTGATTTAGCTGAATAGCAAAGAAATCTCTCTCACTTCTGTCAAAGTAATGTTGACACAGAGACACTTACCACCAAACTTATTTAATCCTTGCTTCCATCATAGATGTAAATCCAACAAAGGAATAAAATATAGTCTTTTTCTGCCCGTGGAAGCATGATAACTCCTTTTATCATCAATATGCAGTTTCTAAACACATTTTCTTCTAACATTTTCTTTTAAAAATCTCTTTCATCATAAACAATATTTCAGAAGACTTGGAAAAAAATGTGTGAACTTAGTCCACATCTAAAATTTGGAATCTGTGTAGATCTGGCAGGATTTCTAGCACCACAGTATCACACATTACCCATATTTAGTGTGGTTTTGGGCAGAATTAATTCATTGTATGGCTTTTATTATGGAAATTTTGTTTAACAAATAAATAAATTTAGATTAGACAATTTCAACCTGGTGGCATGCTATTATTAGCTCATTAGCCAGAGACACAAATGCTCCATTGAATATAATGACGGTATAAATCTAAGTATTTTTTAGAAGTATTGGATACATGGAACTCAACAACAGTTGGATGTGTCCTTTATGAGAGTGTAAACCCAGCTGGTCACAAGTGCTCCCCAGGGCCCAGTACTGAGGCAGGTTTTGATTAATGTTTTTGTCAGTGATCTGGGTGAGCAGATGAAATGCATTCTCAGTAAATTCACAGGTGATACCAAGTTAGGCAGGAATATTGATCTTCCTGAGGGTACAAAGGCTGTGTAGGGGGATCTGGATTGATGGGATAGATTCAATTACATGGCATTAAAAAAATGCTAGACACTGGGTGCTGCACTTGGGTCACAATAACCCCGTGCAGCGATTTAATCTTGGGCCAAAGTGGCTGGAAAGCTGTGTGGCAGAAAAGGATCTGATGGTGTTAGTTGACAGCCAGCTGAACATGAGCCAGCAGTGTGCCCAGATGGCCAACAAGGCCAAAGACATCCAAGCCTGCCTCAGAAATAGTGTGGCCAGCAGGGCTAGGAGAGTGATTGTCCCTTGGTAACTTACTTTGGTGAAACTGCACCTGAAGTACTGTGTTCAGTTTTGAGCCTCTCACTACAAGAAGGAAATGGAATTGCTCAAGCATGTGCAAAGAAGAGCAATGAATCAGGTGAAGGAACTGGAGAAGAAGACTTTTGAGGAGTGGCTGAGTGAACTGAGGCTGTTTAGTCTGGAGGAAACCTCATCACCCTCTACAACCTCCGGAAAGGAGGTTGCAGTGAGGAGGATGTCGGTATCTTTTCTCAGGTGACAAGTGATAGGACATGAGGCAATGGTCTCAAGTTGCACAAGCAAAGGTTTAGATTGGGTGTCAGGAAGAATTTCTTCACGGAGAGGGTGGTCAAGCATTGGAACTGGCTGCCCAGGTTAGTGGTTGAATCACCATCCCTGGGGGTATGAATGAAATGTGTGAATGTGGTGCTTAGGGATATACAAGTGGTGGACTTGTAGTATTAGCTGGGTAGTTTGACTTGACTTAAATATCTCTTCCAACCTAGATGATTCTATGACCAGTCACACTGTCTTTCTTCACATAGAAGTATAGCCATTATCTTTTTTATGTGGAGTAAATTAGCAAATAAATTTTATTAATACCAATTAAAGTATTATTGCTAATAATACCAAGTAAAATTGCTAATATGTATATACATACATGTATACTACATGTGTGTCTGTGCATACATATGTATGTATGTATATTCAAGCTTGCTTGCAGGAATAAGGTAGTTAAAACTAAATCAAGCTATAATAAACCATAAAAACATTCCAATTCTGCTCAGGGGAAAACATATTTACATCAGAGGTACTCTCCATTTCTTGGACTATGATGTTAATTTAATTTTCACACTCTTCTCAGCACATGTATCAGGCACAAGGATTTTAGGAATTTTCTTTAAATAGGTATGATGTGCAGCACATAAAAATATTTAAAAAATAAAAAAATTGACAGCTTGTACACATTCATTTGAAAGTTGTAAAGGACTTAGTCCTAAACAGATGATGAGTTTTCATCTTCTCTGATCAACACACAAGATGATAGCTAAATTCACAGACAATGCACAGAACAGGGCTCACTGGTAAAGAATAATGGATATTGATTGCTGATGTTTATGATGGCTTTCAATAAATGATTCTACAGACATACTGCAATTCCTTTGCTTCCCTTACCCCAAAAAGGGTACCGAGCCATATGAAAACAATATATGAAAATGGATCAAGTCAAGATGCCTAATGAAAAGTATTTTATCATGTGAACTGATCAAACTGTACATGCAATACTACCACCTCAGTGTCCTTGTTGAGGTTTAGGTTTTGCATTCTCAGCAACAGCCTATTTAAGATTTGAGTTCAGGCCAACTATGTCACTTCTGTATTTGTCACCACAGTAGAGGGCAAGACACTTCACAGTTTCACTGTTGCCAGCCAGTTGTGTCAATGTCATCAGATCATCATTTGCAGAGAGATTAATTTAGTTCTGTATATTTATCTTGGGATTTAATACAAACAAGTGATTTTATTATAATGAACACAGCTTTTGTGCGTGATAGACAGTCATTATCTGAGCTGCAAACATAACTCTGAATTTGATCATCATGAGTCTTAATATAATTTAGGATAAAAGTTTGCTAATGAAGAAAAACTGAGAAAAACATAAGTAAACACTTCAGCTCCAGATAGGCCTCAAATTAATTCTTACATCTGTGTGTTACTGGCATGTTATTTCATAGAATCATAGAATGGCTTGGGTTGGAAGGGACCTCAGAGATCATCTAGTTCCAACCCCCCTGCCGTGGACAGGGCTGCCAGCCACTGGCTCACTAGATCAAACTGCCCAGGAACCCATCCAGCCTGGCCTTGAACACAGCCAGGGATGGGGCAGCCACAACTTCCCTGGGCAGCTTGTTCCAGTGCCTCACCACTCTCTCAACTAAGAATTTCTTCCTGATGTCCAACCTAAACCTCCCCTCTTTCAGTTTTAGCCCATTCCCCCATTTCCTACCATTATCCACCCGTGTAAAAAGTCGGTCCCCCTCCTGCCTGTAAGCTCCTTTCAAGTATTGGAAGGCCGCAATGAGGTCTCCCCGGAGCCTTCTCTTTTCCAAGCTAAACAGTCCCAACTCCCTCAACCTTTCCTCATAGGAGAGGTGCTCCAGCCCTCTGATCATT
>VXAV01003666.1:118163-144283 GCA_013399715.1 Alectura lathami | reverse complement strand
CTTATCTCCCCACAAAACCTGTTTCCTTGCCCTCTACTCACCACTGGTGAGGCCATACCTGCAGTGCTCTGTCCTCTTCTGGGCTCCTCAATACAAGACAGACCTGGATGTACTGGAGAGAGTCCATCAAAGGGCCATGAAAATGATGAAGGGACTGGAGCATCTCTTCTGTGAGGAAATGCTGAGACAGCTGAGACTGGAGAGAAAAGTCTCTAGGGGATAAGATCCCCTAGCCACACCACCCTCCACATCACATACACTAAATATTTAAACTTGCATTCAAGTCTCTGTATCCACCATCCCTTAAGTACATTAATTCTCGTGAGAAAATATGCTTTGCTATCTGTTGATATCATCCCCTAAACGCCCCATGTAAATCTTTCAGTGTGAACATACTTGCAGCCTCCTTCTGAATAGTCATATTTTCATTGCTGTCACCTGCTTCCTTAGATAAATCAGGGCTGATTGAAGCAACCAAGGTTAAAGGATGGAAAAAACACGCAATGAAAACATTAGCAGAGCATGATATTAAACAATTGGCACCAGAACACTGAAATGATGGATAGGGAAGTAACGAAAAGAGGGATCTTATTTTAGAACTGGAAAAGATTCAGAGAAAAGCAGCAAGGATTTTCAAAGCTATGACACAACTTCCATAGGGCCAGGTCATTCCATATGAAAAATGGGTTAGGCTGAGATCCTTCAACCTGGGCGAGAGGTGGCTTACAGAGATGTAATAGAGGTCTACAAAATAGCGATGCCATAAAGAAGGTGGATAGGGTTCAAGTACTCATTGCCTCTTCCAGCAAAAGAATTATAAGCCACTGTGTGAAGTTAGCTGGAATCAAATTCAAAACAAACAAGAGTAGGTGTTTGTTCTCTGAATGGGTATCAGACCAGTGGAACCGTATGCCAAAGTCCATGCTGAGTGCAAGAAATATACATAGATTCAAGGAGAGGGGGAACAAGAACTTGAAAGAAAGATCAGCTGAGAAGTTAGTAAACAGACAAATCAGAACAGGCTCATGAATTACTCTGAACTGAACATATTTGGAGGCTGGAACGCATTTCAGGGAAATAGCATATGTGCTTGTCCCATTGTTTTTCCTTGGTCGTCCTCTCTTATGGTCATCACTACCTTAATGAACTTGTTTGAATAACTACAGCCTTTTCCTTTATTAGTCTGGAATTTTGCCATAAGTAGAGTGATTTGTCTTCTTAAAAGTTTTCATAGAGGGAAACAGAAGCATTGCTGGAGCAGCTGTCAAAGTGGAAGGGCTAAAAGTACCATACTCCTAGATAATAGTATCCACTGAGAAAGGTGTTCAAGGTCACTTGACATAAGATCTCTGTCACTGATCCTAGTACCACTGCCAGGAATTAACTACTTTGTTTTACAGGTAATCTGAAAACAATGGAGCTACAGGGGAGTGTTGAGCAAGAATTCAGTCTTTCTACTCAAGGTCTTAGAGAAAACTGCCATCTGGTGAGTAACTGAGTTTCTGGTTTATTTTTACTTGAAAGTCTATTTTGAAAGTCTGTTTGAACCTTATTAAAAACATTTATTTATACATGTACATATAAAGATGCAATTATTTATACAATGTAATTTTGTTATTACACAACAAATATTTTAATTAAAAACGATGGTTAAGGCCAGAGTCATCTGAATATGGATGCCAGCAGACAGGAAAGGCTTTTAGGAACTGGAAGTCATCTCTCAAACCATATTCTGATGTAACCATGTTTCAATGGACCACTGACTGCAGACTGTAGAGGTAGAAGCTAAATAGTTCAGGCTTACAAAATTTGATGAAGTGACCAAAAATGAAGAGGGGGAAAGCAAATAAAGTAAAAGAAAAAATACAGCCTATAAACACTGGATTATCTTAAGTTATGTATTCATGTTTATCTCCCCTGAAACTTTCTAATCCTATTAACAGCTATTTTAGAGAATTTAAATCTTTCAGTAGGAAGGGACATCCTTCAACTATATGTGTTCTTGCTTTACAAAGTCATACAAATATGCTGTTAACTAGATCTATTAAAAAAAATAATAATAATTTTATTCCCTATTACCCACTCATTTAAATTCAGATGATGCTTTTCTGCAGTATGTTGTCTTAGACTGAGTCTTTCCTTCTAAACTGCTGTGCTCAGTAGGACTCTTGATTTAGTCAGAGTGACATCTTGCATGCAATGGCTTTTGGAAACTGCTTACAGACAGCAAAATGTATCAGATCACTAATAATCACTTTAACCAATCTGAAACAGCCTGTGGTTACTTGTGAAAGACATCCAATCAAGTTTTCACATGTACACCACTACACGCCATCACGGATGAACTCTACTGGTGAATAAACACGTCAGATTAAGGTCTGCTATGTTTTTTGTTACACATACCAGGCACATTATCTGAAAGATAACTGAAGTGATATTAGCATTTTAATAACAGAATCTAATGGCCTTGCTATGGTTTATAGGAATTATCACAAAGAATGAGCCACTGAAGTCAATTGTTACCACAAAGTATGAATCGTTTGACTAACTTCAAGATAGCAAACATATAACCCAGTAACCTTAATTACAGTTCTATACCTTCCTTCACAGATTCTAATATCTCATAGTTCAGGTTTCTCCTATGATTGTTACAGAAACACAGCAATTCATTCCACCTTAAAATGTGAAGAAGAGCTTACTGCATCGCTAATTTCCAGTTAGATGTGTACTCTGAGATCACCCAGGCCTATGGGTTTCTTAGAGGACAAACCTGATAGGCCAAACCTCTGAACAAGGAGTTTGGGAGAGATGGATGGAAAAGCAGCAAAAGAGCCATTGAAATGAACACAGATTCTCTAGTTATTTGGTGTTTCACGCTGTGCAGGAATAACAGCGTTACCAAAGGTAACTGGCTGTAGAAACTACCACAGAGTTTTAATTACACGGTCACTTTACGTTCTGAAGGAAAAATTTCTGTTTTACTGGGTTTCATTTCAGAAGCAGAAAAGCAGATGTCCATATTTTGCTAACATCCTTGTACTTCTGACAACAGTAAACTTATTCTTCAGTAAATTTAGCTATTTTTCCACTGAACTTCAAAGTGCATTTTCAATGCATATTCCTGCATTGTTTATTACTAGTCTGTTAACATATTAAAGACACCTCCTAATTTCAAAATGTCACGAAGTCCAAACATTAAAATCCATGGTGATATTTCTACAAGTATTAAAAATGAACTTTAAAACCTTAGAAGTGTTGTCAGGGACAGTATATGGCTGATGAGAAAATTCATGACTAAAGGTAAATTGCTCAAGTTTATTAGTTGCTGTGTAAATTTTAATGAAATAGCTATCAATAGGTCAAGTGTTGTGAGAACAAAGTATGACTTGGATGAGAAATAATGAATATATACCAACTGTAAAATGTAAAGGCACATTTTAACTTGTATTTATGCATGCATTTAGCATTTTGTGAGCTAAATAACCTCTTCAACGCATTTCAGTAAAGGTAATTTCAGTATGAAACCCTCAGTTTCTGAGTTGCAAAATCTTATTACCATATCATTCCCAAGGAAAATTTCTCATATAACCAGTGTAGATGTAAACTCAGAAATAACACAGTAATAATATAAATGTTATGTGTTTTGGTATGAACAGCACATCCCCACTCTCTGGGTAAATTTACATACTTTCCATATGGAGGGTGACAGACAACATTTTAATGATGAATAATCAAGTTAATCAAGTTAAATCTAAAGGTCATTTGTTACATTTATTCATTATGAAAGGGAAAATATCACATTAACCAAACTGAGAAACAGTGAAAAGGTTACACTTTTGGAGTCATAGTAAAAATATCTCAGATCCTACAAAGCTTTCCAACTTACAGGTTCCAGAAATGGTTATTCACACACCTGGGAGGTTATGCTCCCATGACATGCCCCCTCCACCCACCCCTGATCTCTTCATGTTCAAAGAAGTCTAAACTTCTAAGCAATATTTAGATAGAGAAAAACATCCCACTGGTCTCTGGATCAGATGTTATTATGGATGAACTGAATTAATTTTTAATTCTGAAAAGGAATTAGCAGGAAGGAAGAAAAAGAGAAAAAAAAAAAGGGAGGGGGGGATAGAAGTACTCACCAAACCAAAACACGAGAGGCCTCCTAAGTTGCACATCAGGTGGTCAGTCGTGTGTGTGGCCTTCTCTCACAAGAGCTTCTGCCTTGGAGTTTCCTGAAGCGGCATACCTGACTCTTTACAAAGCCTTTTGGGACATCACGTACACAGCACTGGGAGCAACCTGGCAGTGAAAGCAACTTCCCACATCCTTAGGCATACAAAATATCAGACTTGCTGTATGTGTTTCTCAAATGCTGGCAGCTCCCCTGGAGCAGGGGCGTCTTACCCTGAGGGAAGCCATGCAAGGCCTGGCAGCCAGGGCCTGTCACAGGTCCAGACAGGAGCAAGGCGGGCAGGGGGCAGCAGGGACAGCCCCAGCCCTAGGCATCGGGCACCTCACTGGGAATAGGCAAGGCCAGGGTGTGGGCCTATGGGTGGGCTTGTCTCCATGGGACCCACAGCTAGGCACAGCGCTGTGGGACAGAGAGAACTGTAGCTCAGACAGAGCCACAGCAAAAGCCTCAGTTGAAAGTGGCTCCCCTGTTCCAGGGGTTGGCCCTGGCCATGGCTGTCCCACAGTGTTTGGGAACCTGGGAAGCTATCCCCAGGGATATCCGCAGGAAGCAGACCACTCTCATCTCTGCAGGTTCTGAGCTGGCCCTAGGCCCCATCAGCCAAACCTCTGGGAGCAGGGACATTCTCAGGCTACTTACATTTATTACTGGGTAAACTTCCCAGCTTTTCTAAAAGCTAAGAACGCATTTTAAAAAAGCATTTATATTTCAATATGGTCTGTACTTTTCATTCACACACGTGCAAAGTAGGAGCAGATTTAGTTGAGTGCACTGATTTTCAGTGCCACCAGCCTTTCTGAATCAAGAGAAGTGTTGTTGGAGTAAAACTGCTAAGAAATGAAACATTGGTCTAGATTTCTCTGAGGTATTAACAAAGTGCCTGCATGCACTCTCAGAGCACTTTCTCTTTGACTGACTGCTCCCTCTCGTCTGGTCAGATCCTTTCCATACTGTGTTTCAGTTGTATCGTGCTCCCTTAGGGCTCAACATCAGTTTCTTCCCTGATGAAATACCTGACAATGTCTATCTTCCCTGAAAAGCCTTGCAGTTGCAATTCAGGGTGAAATAAAGCCAAGTGTATTTGAAAACAAAGATAAAAAAGTCACAAAGTAAGCAACATCTAAACAAGCAGTATATTAATATTGCTGCCAGAATTGCTACACAAGTTTCTGAGTCTGATGCATTGTAGCATCATGACACAATAACCATTATTCCTGCTCTAACTTGGAATGAAATCAGGATCAGAGGCCTGCCCAAGTAAACAAAACAGTGCCAGAGCCTGGGTATGGTCCTATAATTATCTTAACTGTTTATGCAGCCTCTGCGTCACTCATGCCAACCAGCACTCTCCAAGTGTTCCTGGCACAAGAGTGTTTCCAGCAGGCGGTTTAGATTTAGCCACCCATGTGGAAAACGGAGCCATGGAGTAAGCATAGCTCTTCTAGTTGGGTTCATTGCCAGGAGTCAGGCCTTGGCCTTTTTATTTTTCAGTGCAGACACTGGCGGGTGCTCTGAGTTATGAAAGGATTGGACATATCACCATTCATACTGTCCTACTAGGTGATGATCTTTAAGTACGAGCAGCTTAAACATGCTGCAAAATTTCTGTTTTGTAACATAAGTGTTTGTAGCTGTTCTGTCATAGTCCAGAGCATGAAATTCACACAGGGGTCTGAATTTCATGTTTTCCTGCCACAGTGCTGCTGTCTCCCTGTCTCACACACTTCAATGGTAGGGCTGCAGCCACCTTCCAGATCTCGATGCCATATGCTGGTGATGTGAGGCAGGAGAGAAGCTGCTGCACTGCATCCAAAGTGTTCTCTAACTCTCATAAGCAGTGCAGAGGTCTACTGGGAAGCAAAGTACATCAATCAACCATCCCCCAAAACACATCTGGATGGCCACATGCTATATAGTTCTGTATTTCTGTGTTTTTTCTTTTTTTTTTTTTCCTTAAATTGCACTTTTTCTTCCATTCTGTCATGTTTTTGTATCTGTTTCCTGCTATCTCTCTACTTGGTTCCTCTGTTATTAATATATATTTAACCTTTATATATTTACACCCTCTTCCATTTCTTTTCTCATTATTTTCCCATTCTACTCTCTCAACTATGACCTCACTCTCAGAACAATACTTAGCTCCTCAGAAAATCCACTTTCACTTATTCTCATAAATTTCACATACAATAATTCTTTTAGCCTTTTCAAACGGGTACACAAGGCTGTTCCTACCAAAAATCTTAGTAGATGTGATTTAACTCAGCAGGCAGCTAAGCACCACACAGCCAAGTGGGATGGGGAGAGAATCCAAAAAAAAAAAAAAAAAAAAAAAAAAAAAAAAGAGAAAGTGGAACTCATAGGTTGAGTTAAAAACTATTTACTAACACAGAAAAGAAAAAGTTAAATAATAGTAATGCTAATACTACGTATGTAATTACAAAATAACTGATGCACAATGCAATTACTCACCATCCAACAACTAATGCCCAGCCAGTCCCCAAGCACTGGCTGCCCCCTAGGCAACTCCGCTAAGTTTTATAGTTTTTCACTTAATGTTATATGATGTGGAATATCCCTTTGGCCAGTTTAGGTCAGCTGTCCTGGTTCTGTTCCCTACCTGCTCTGTGCACCCCCCCAGCCCCCTGGCTGACAGGGCAGCATGAGAAACTGTAACATCCTTGGCTCTGTGCAGCACTGCTCAGCAGCAAATAAAACATCAGTGTGTTACCAACATTGATTTTCTCCTAAAGACAAAACATAGCTTCATATCAGACACTATTAAGAAAATCAACTCTGTCTCAGCTGAAACCAGGATAGAAGACCTTACACCCCTCCCACCCCTTGCTCCATCTTGAGATGTCTCATATTGAATTGCTGTAAATATCCCTTCCCAGGTTGTCACTGGTTTTGGTACTACAAAAGCCATTGCTGTGCGCTCCTTAAACTATCTGCCAATTTCCAAAATAAAGTTGAAAGATATCAGGAAATCTCTACTAAGATGGCATTTTTCTGAGTTTAAGGGTTCATTCTTCTCCCAGTGAAACCAGCTGAATGCTTTCCATGGAATTCAGTGGTAACAATACTGACCTCAGTAAAAAATAATCTAGTATAATATGAAAGGATAATACAGCAGAAAAATCTTTTTTTCTTTGCTGCTGTCATCATTTTCATATCACCACTGATGTTAGCACATCTTTTTAGTGTTCATTCATTTCTTTCAGCTTTCCTGACAAATGAATTTATCATCTGACAAATCAGAGCACAGAAAATAAACACTCTTGATATCTACAACTGTTTCAAAGTAGTAGAAAAAGATGAGATACACACTCAAGTACTCTTCAGACAGTGCATTTCTTCCAGCTTAGTTGCTTTGACATTAACTGTACAAATAATGTCTTCTAAGCCTGAGCAAACAAACCTCTTTTAACAGCATAACAGATAATGTTGGAAAGCCTAAGGAACATCTGAGAGAATCTACTTTGTCATCCATCTTGCTGTGTCATTTTTTCATTATGTCTGGAAAAGAAAATTATTATATATATCCAAAAATGTGACACTGAATATTCCAATCATCTTGTTTAATCTTTTTGTTTCAGTCATTTTTTAGAGGTGGATGATCAAGTTTGAAGGTTTCAGTCTGAGGAACTTTAAACTTCATTGTGGTACCCTTCTCACTCCATCAAAACTCACACACTAGTAGATAGAAATGTAAGTCACATCCTTCAGTGAAACAATCTGTTACAGAATAATTCAAGGTACTTTCTGTAGCAAATGGTGAACAAAGGCAAACAGCCACCTGTTTAAAAGTCATGATAGACAAGAGAACAAGACAAAAGTCACCATTTTTGCTAGGATGGGCAACTTACATAAAGGGGACCAAATTTATAATGGAATCAGGAGGAGAATTAGCAGAACATACGACAGCTTCTCCTGATAACTCATGCTGATAAATGTCTTTGTTCTCAAATCAAGCTAGTATTATATATTTCTACTAATAATGAATAGAATCTGGAAAAAAAGACATTTGCAAGAAATACATTTAAATGTGAAAAATGGATTGTCTGTGGTTGTCCATCCTGAAAACTTTAGGCAGTTAACTGCAATTTGCAGGGAGAAACTGAATGAAATTTAACAAGGGCAAGTGTAGAGTCTTGCATTTGGGCGGGAATAACCCCAGGAAGCAGTAGAAGTTGGGTACTGAACTGTTGGAGAGCAGTGTAGGGGAAAGGGACCTGGGGGTCCTGGTGGACAGCAGGATGACCATGAGCCAGCACTGTGCCCTCGTGGCCAAGAAGGCCAATGGCATCCTGGGGTGTATGAGAAGGGGTGTGGTTGGTAGGTCGAGAGAGGTTCTCCTCCCCCTCTACGCTGCCCTGGTGAGACCGCATCTGGAGTATTGTGTCCAGTTCTGGGCCCCTCAGTTCAAGAAGGACAGGGAACTGCTGGAGAGGGTCCAGCGCAGAGCCACCAAGATGATTAAGGGAGTGGAGCATCTCCCTTATGAGGAAAGGCTGAGGGAGCTGGGTCTCTTCAGCTCAGAGAAGAGGAGACTGAGGGGTGACCTCATTAATGTCTATAAATAAGTAAAGGGTGGGTGTCAGAAGGATGGAGCCAGGCTCTTCGCTGTGACATCCAGTGACAGGACAAGGGGCAATGGGTGCAAGCTGGAACATAGGAGGTTCTGCTTAGATATGAGGAGAAATTTCTTCCCAGTGAGGGTGACAGAGCACTGGAACAGGCTGCCCGGAGAGGTTGTGGAGTCTCCTTCTCTGGAGACATTCAAAACCCGCCTGGATGCGTTCCTGTGCGATCTTATCTAGGTGTTCCTGCTTCGGCAGGGGGATTGGACTAGATGATCTTTCGAGGTCCCTTCCAATCTCTAACATTCTCTGATTCTGTGATTCTGTGATTCTGTGATTCTGTGATTCTACTCAAGAGTTTTGCAGGAGAAGGCCCTGTGGTCTTTATAGTAGCTCCAGTATAAAGACAGATAGTGCAACAACTTCACTATTGTAACATGCTCTGAAGAAAAGAGCTAGGTATTGACTAAAACAAATAAATGGAAATAAACAGAAATAAACAAAATGCGTACTGTGGACACTATGTTGTATCACAAGTGAAAGTCCTGAGGCTGGAATTAAAAATATTATTGCATAGTGGTCTCTCAAGTTTTTAATTGGCAACTGCATGTCTCAAAGTGGAATCCTCCCAGGCTGATTTTACAAAATGACCACAAGGCACGAGCAAAATTGAAACATAATATATTAACTGATAAATTAAAGGAAGCTACTTGAAAAAGGTGCTGTAGGAAAAAAAAAACACATGCCAGGCTAACAATGAAAAACATTTATTTTTGAAAGATAATCTCTAATCTCACAAAAGACAAACTTCCATAGCCTAAAACTATGAGGTTGTATTTCTTTTCACAGATCTTACAGCTATTCCATCTCAAGGTCATGGAAAATTAAATTTAGGCTCTGACAATCCCATCATTTGATAAAACTGGTCAGCCATAACAGCACTAACCATCACCTCAGAAATCTAGGCTTCTAGGTGGCTATTGTGTGATATCTGATACCAGCAGCAGATTTGGTGCAGCAAGCAAGGATATGTCTTTCATTGTAATCTTAGAGTATAAACGAAAGCAAACAAACAAAAGAATTATTGCCATGTTCATACAAATGTCTCAAACTTCCCAATATAATTTTTACTACTGGAAGCATATAATGGTTTTCAGATAAAGAAACAAGGCCATCACAGTTTTGTTGCAAATTAAAGATCAACTACTGCTTTACACATTCAAAAGAGTTGTTAAGCCCAGAAAATGTTAAATGATGAAAGTAAAATAACCTTAAGCAAATATAAAATTGTCAGAAGAAATTGCATCAAGCAATTATTTTATTCATACTAGAAAAAGTAGAAAACTTGTTTGGTACTGTTACCTCAATTTAAACTACTTCCGCTTTTTAAATATTTGGGGATAAATTGTCTGTGCTGCAGGAGAACTAAAGCACAGCTCTCCAATACACATTAATATATACACATTAATATGAATTCAACTTCAGACGTTCATATTATTACCAGTTATTTTGAATCTATGGCTAACAAATGCTCTGTGTATTAGCAATTCCTTTTCTGGCTGGCAGATTTTCAGAAATTAATGACTTTATTTATGCAATATTTTAAATAATGGAAGTAACTTAGCATAGACACTTGGATACCATCACTGACAGCTCCAAGAATGCCCCTGGTCAATGTGAAGTAGTAGGTTATGAGCTATAAATCCCATGTCCACACATACAAAGAAGCAGGTGGGGGAACCCAAATAGCCCTGCCCCAGATACTCCAAGGCCCATCACAGGAGCCATTAGCCCATCACAGTCTCATTCACAAGCCTAGAGAAGCAAGAGGGCACCAAGGGCAGGGAGGAACCCCAACAGCCCAGTTGGAGAAACCTGCTCCCCCCAGGGCTGCACCAGGAGATCCTCAGCCGCATGGGCCATAAGGCATCAACAATAGCTAGTGGTACATGCTTTCCAGGTCATTTTTGCACTGAGGAGAGGTCATTGCCTAGGAATATAGTACTCGTTATGGGATGGTGGAGGAGAACATGTCTAGGATTACACAAGGTTTGTTATGGGCTGTTGAGGGAAGGAATAACAGGTGGGGAAAGAGAAGGACATAGGTAGTTTAAGGATGAACAAGCATGGGAAAATAGAGGGGTAAAAGGATAAGAAGGCCCAGTCACACGTACAGGTGCTAGTCAGTTTGTTCATCTGGCCATGCCTTGCAACTGCCCTGTGCCTGATGAGTAGTCTGCCCTATCTTCTCATTTAATTCCATTTCCAGCTTTTTCTGCGTGAAAAGGTTCTTTATGCAGGTGATTGTGTGAATGGAGATTTGACTATCAGAAGATGAGTCAGACAACTCATCACAAGACGTGTGTGTCTGTGATGCCAGCAAGCAGAGCAAGTTAAGGGTATGTGCATCAGTGTGTGATCACTAGTAAATATGAGCTGGGCTAGCCAGCTAGTAAGTAAAGCGACCTGGTGGTCAGGGATATGTTTGTGTTAATCAGAGTGAGATGGGATTTCAGTACTGAGAGTCCAGGGCACGTGCTGTGGGCACTGGGGCTTGGAGGAATGTCCGGGACACCCATTTGTGTCTCTAGGTGTGAGGCAGCTGTGGAGAACAAGAATCCAGGGACCAGCCACTAGTTAGAAAGAGCGTCTAAGGCCAGGTGTTGTCCATATTGTACATTGTATATATATATTTTTATATTTCCCACTAAGAGACCATAATTATGATCAGCCAGAGGGGGGACCAGGATGAGACTCCTGGTGTTGTTTTTTGTTTGTGTGAATACTGAGTCTCGACTGATCTGGTTGGCCAGCCATGTATGTATATACATGTTTGCAGTGTGTGCATGTGTGCCTACTGGCAATATGTACTCAGCCTCACTACTTGTTGGACCTAGAGGAATGGAGTTACAACATCCTTGCATTTTTCAGTTTGCAAGAGTTATTAACCTTTGTTAGTGATGAAAACAAAATGTTTGGAAATTGCAAATCTTGGATGTTATTTAATCTTTTAAATTTTACATCATATCCACTTGCAGAATATTCTATTCTAATACTAGGATTTCAGAAAAAAAAATGTGACAGAGGTTAAAGGTAGGACACAAATGATGAAGAAAAAGTTTTAAAGAAGAGAAAAGTTACAATTGGAGACAAACTGAAAATCTGCTTCATTCAGACATGGGTGCAAATGAACTAGATGGAACTTCATAAAAGCATGAAAGCAAGGTTGGTTTTGTCCTTTACTACTTTAAGAAAAAGGGGTATTCAGTTAAACTAAAACCATATTTAAAAGCAATAAATGAAAATGCTTTGTTATAGTGTGTATTACCCAGCAATGATACTCATTGTCAAAAATCAATAACACAAGATAGATGGCTAAAGATGCGTATTAGCTTCAGTTTTGATAGGAAGACTGAGAATATTCACTACTCTGAATATTAAGTAGGATAAAATAATAAGAATTCAAACCTTCATATCTCAGGGCATAAACTGATGGATTATTAAATATGGCAGGAAGAGAATATCTCTCTAAACACATTCTTCTGTAATTGTCCGGTTATAGAATTTCTTGCATCTGGTAGTCTGTTCTGGTGAAGGCTGAACACTATAATTGAGTGATCCAGAAAGCTTATTCAATATGACATTCTTAGGATCTGTTTTAGTTTACCTGAACTTTACTTATTTAAATTACCTTAGCAGTGGATAACTGTCACAGCTCTCATAAAGAAAGCAGATCACCCAGGTTTTGAAAAGTTTAGGATTGTTCTAATTTTTATTGACAGTCATGTTAATGCTGATGTTTCAAGCAGTGGGATGTTTTTCAGGTAAATATTTTTTTCCACAAATATATATGTTATTTCTTTGCAGTAAACATTACAAAAACAGATAGTTGTTACCAATTATGCAGCATGTTTGCCTAATCATATTTCTCATCAGCAGAATAAAACAGCTGAATAATGAACATAAGTGAGTTCTTTAAAACGTATGATGGATCATGTATCAAAGGCAGATTCTTTGTAATGTTGTTTGTCACTTGAAGATAATACTAATCTTAACATAAAAGGCCATATCTTCTCTCCACTGAGCGGATTTGTTTTTTCTTAGCTGGAAGCCTTTGTTCAGAATGCTTTATCATGGTGAAATATACAGTAATGACTAGGGCATTTCAGCATTCGTATTACACAGTAGATTACCCGTTGTCCTCAAGTTGCTGAAAATCCGGGGATCATATTACTATTGTTCAAAGCATTTAAATGGCATCTGCATGCTTTCTAATGAGCTGTGTTCTCTTTTAATTTGTTGTACATTTATTGCTATGATGTGAATGTACACTGGTGCCTCTTTCTTTGATTTAGTAATCCTTCAGATGTGAAAGCCACTTCTTTCAATGAGTTTTTCCTCATCTGTTATTTTAGATAGCTGGATAGAAGCTCTTAGCTCACTAATGTGCTATTTTGTTCATTGTAACAACTTTTATATTAACTTAACATATAATACAGAGTGGGTAGTCCTAGGAAATTTAGAAGGGAAAGATTAACATTTCAGTTCCAGGCTGCCAATTCTGTTACTTTTTGATAGAGACCAACTGTTGGCCTGTATGGTTTAAGTTTTGGTTATGAATGCACTAATTGACAAATGGTTTCTAAATACAGTGCTGCTTATCCTCCCAAAAGCCAATTATGTCTGACAAAAGATATACAGAACCTGAATTTCTTTCTTTCTTATGACAGAGGTCTCACACTGGGGTCAAGAAATCAGACCAAAATCCCAAGGTTTCTCTTGTTCTCTTTGTAGATTTTTCTTCTGTATGCTAGCTTTCTAGCACAGATTTAGTGCCTGTGAAAGTTGCTGTAATTATATCTCTGGAGGCTGAAGACCTTTTATGCAGTCACAAAGAAAACAAAGTGCAAGCAGCAGTCAAACGCATTTTTCCCCTGGCATGCTTCAACCTTGACCTGATGATACACAACTCTAGAGGTGATAACATGCCATTCCCTGTTCTCCTCTGAGGTGATGCTGCTTGAATGCAATTTTTAGTGAAGATGCAAAGCAGCTCACCTTAGTAAAATAGACATCTCTACAAGCTTACAAAATAACCAGAAATGGTGAGATGTTCTGAAAAAATGAATATAGTTTCTGAGTTTACATCAGGAAAGGAATTGCAGAGAGGTCAATACACAAAGTAGTCATAACAAATTCTCTCTATGCAAATATATGCTCTAAATAGTCTTTGATCTAATCTTCTATGAAGTGCTTATACAGCTGACAACATATGGGACCTTTCTTTCATTGCAATCTTTAGAAAGTCACATAACATAAACACAGGTTTTTCCTTAGCACTCACCTGGCCTCAGCAGGAAAATAACTGAGACCCTCAAAGTCTCTCTCAGATTCAGCTACAAAAGCACTTCTGCAGATAGGAAACTGTGGTTATTATCGTGTTATAGTCAGACAGTTAGTTTCAGGAAATGATCCAGGTAACAGAAATGAGTCTCCATTACCCTGGCCTCATACCATGCTAATGTGCTTACAAAATTTCTTATTCCTGGGGGTGGGACTGTTTGAATAAAAAGAGGTATCTTTAAATGGCTGTAGCATGTCTTTCAGCCTTTCATTTTTTCTTCTAAACCAGTTTTAAGGAGAATTATGAAACATCTGGAACCATGGGAATTTATTGTGGATTGAGACTGAGTGAGGTTCTTTCTCAGAGCACAAATCAGATGAGGATAATGTGATATATATATAGACACAACTTAGACTACTTCCTTTTGTAAGTAATTTTACACAGAGCAGGAGTCAAGGAAACTAGTGTTATGGCATGGATATAATAGGGAGCAAAACGTAATGCAAGTCTCTTCCTATCCTTTATAAGTTCCGCATCTCAGTATGTCTTTCCATCATGTTGACATCATTTGTATTTCCAAAGCAGTTTTGTTGCATCACATCTGGAACAAAAAGGGCCAGAATATTTCACTTATGGAATGTAAATTGTGTTATACAGTTATATTGCATTCAAAGAGCATTTTGCTTACATGCCTGAAACTATATAATGAAAGATACCTGAGCAACGAATTTTAGAGTTACACAATGTTTTCATCACTGGAATTCCTGAGAATACTGTTTGGCTTTTGTATCAATGTAGAGAAGGAAAAAGATCGACCGCAACTCTTAGTCTCTGAGACTAAGTTGTTTTCACACTACTTTTCTGCTTGGCAGTCCTCTGTAGAAGGCAAAGATGTCAAAATATACCGCATATACAGACCAGTGGTAATATTCTACTTTGCTCCTAAGGCACAGTGTACATTGTATTTAAGGTATAAAGGACTTTCAATACTAGGGTTTGTTCAGTTAAGCCCACACTTCAGTTTTTACCTCTATAAAACTGATGACGCAATATAAATTGGATGAGCAATATGAACTAATCTATCATGGCTCTAATCTGCAGGAAAAAAAAAAAAAAAAAAAAAAGAAAAAAAAAAAAAAGAAAAAAAGGATCTACAGCTTTCAGGAAAAGTATTGCATTAGCTTGCAGTACCCATGAGGATATTGAACTGGACAGGACCTCTCAGGTCAGCAAATACTGTTCCTTATCATGTTACTAAAGCCTGCATAGAAATATAGCAAATTTCTTCTTAAAACCAATTGTTTCTAATCCTTTCTACTTATTTTTTTTAATGCTAACTAAAACATTCTAATAATTCTACCATATATATATCTATATTCTTGATTCATATGTGTTTAGTATGTGATTGTTTTCATGCAAACACATCTATTTTATTTCTCTCTCCTCCTCTTATTCCCCAGATATATGACCCTTAGAATTTTTATGGAAAAAAAAGTGATCACATCTTATTTCTGCCTTCACTGAAGATTCCGCAGATCAAGCCCTTCCGGTGTGTTCTAGCAAGAGAGATGTTCCCCACTGCACCAGCCAAGATGGATTGCTTCTATCTTTTAATTAATCTTTCTTCAACTTGGCTAATCGGATTTAAGCACAGCAATTTGGTAAGGTGTCTCTAGCTCCTTGTGTATTAATTCTTTCTTATATAAAGGAGAAATACTTGGAAAATGTTCCTTGAAATATTTGAAGTACCTTGAAGACAGGATTTGTGGGGTTTTTTTGATAACTGCATCAAACTGCTGCACTTATTTTCATATTCTAATTGTCTAATACAATAACATATTTGAAAGGTGACTTGTACAAAAAAAATTATTAGTATAACTGACATAATATCCCAGCCCTGTTTGTAATCCTATTCTCTGTAAGGCAATTCACTGTAACAGCTCAGCCAATTTTTCTTGCCATTCTGTTCTGTTTGCCCTTTTCACCATTGTTAGTTGTTCACTCGTGACAAAATTTTTACCGTCTCGCTGAGTTACAGATAGACGAGATTTCCATACTACCCTTATCTAATCAGTTATCTTGCCCTATAAGTTAACCAATTAGTTATCAGAGCTTGTTTACATTTCTCTTTTACCTCTATGCCACTGATTAGTCCTTGTTTTCAGAGTGTTTGTTGAAGTATCCATAATATTTCCATCTGGTGTCGTCCGTATAGTTCAGAAAAGGATGTTAATGGTAGCAATGCACGGGATGGGATTCTGACATAGTGGAAAACCTGACAAAAGCTAGGTGTTGTTCATTGTTTTTATTCTTTTTATATTTTTGGCAAAAATTTTGTAGTTTATCTTGTACATGAAGTGCTACTGAACTGAATCTGAGGGCATGTGCAAAAACAAAAAGATAAAAGGAAAGTAAGAATCTAGCAGAAAAAGAGTAACTGCATGAAAACATCTCTAGATGACCAAATGTGGGACAGTCTGTGGAGACGCCAGTTGCAAACAAGAGGTAACAAGTATGCAAAGCAAAAGAAAGAATGAAGAAATGAGAGTGTGTGGGAAAAAGGGACTGTGAAAATCCAAAAATGGGAAGATGGAAAGGAAGGGGAAGACAAGAAACAGGACATTAATCTTCTTTTTCTGATGAATATAGACATTGAAGAAGGAAGAAAAAAAGACAGCAAAAAGTTTAGAATAGAATAGAATAGAATAGAATAGAATAGAATAGAATAGAATAGAATAGAATAGAATAGAATAGAATAGAATAGTTCAGTTAGAAGTGAACTACAAAGATCATCAAGTCCAATTGCTGGACCAGTTCAGGGCTAAGCAAAAGTTAAAGACTATTATTGAGGGTATTATCTAAATGGCCCTTGAACACTGACAGGCATGGGGAATCAGCCACCTCACTAGAGAGACTGTTTCAGTCTTTGACAACCCTCACAACACCAAATTATTTCCAAATATCCAAATATATTATATTGTGGAGCCCAGAACTGCACACAATATTCAAGGTGAGGCTACACCAACTCTAAATATAGTGGGAGAATCACAGAACCAGAGAACAGCTGAGGTTGGCAGGGCCCTCTGGGTACATCTGGTCCAACCCCTGCTCCAGCAGGGACATCCAGAGCAGGGTGCCCAGGACCACATCCAGGGGGCTGCTGAAGGTCTCCAGGGAGGAGACCCCACAACCACTCTGGGCAACCTCTGCCACTGCTCCATAACCTGCACAGTAAAGCACTTCCTGAGGTTGAGAAGGCAACTCCTGTGTTCCAGTTTGTGCCCATTGCCACTTGTCCTATCACTCGTCACCACTGAGAAGAGCCTGGCTCCATCTCCTTTGAGCTCTCCCTTCAGGTATTTACAGACATTGTTAAGATCCCCTCTGAGCCTTCCCTTCTCCAGGCAGAACAGTCCCAGCTCTCTCAGCCTCTCCTCACAGGAGAAGTTTTAATCACCTTTTTTTGACCAGCTAGCTATGCTGTGTTTAATGCACCCCAAAATGCAGTTTGCCTTCTTGGTTGCCAAGGCATACTGTGTAAAATGACAAGGAAAAATAAGAGGAAAATAAGAAGGAAATAAAAAGTACACAGGAAAGAAAAAGACCCCAGAGGAAAAGACTGCTTATTGAAATGTAGTGCTTAAGCAAGATAAATGAACAAAAGTTGGGTAGCACAAATGAGAAAACTTGAGTAATCCACAGAATCCTTGTTCTACCAACGTGTGTTAAATAAAATTAACAAGGTGTCCAAGTGGTTCTGGCAAATTAAGGAGAGTTGTTGGCCATTCAGAAAGATATTTCCCTAGTGATTCATGGCTGCAAGTGCAGTGAGGGACTTAGTCAATACTCTTAAGGTGTAATGAATTCAATGGACACTCAGCAGCTCAGTGAACTAGGCTTTATACAAAAAGCAGTCAGAAGTACTGTACGTTTTAGAACAGTTTCTTAATCATCAATGGAGACTAAAGATTACCTGACACAACCACAATATTCATCTTGTTTTGCTTACTTTGAAGAGAACAATTTCTGGCAGCCAAAACTGTAACAAAAGTATTCCACCATGACTCACTGGGGGAAAGAAGACCTCATATTGCCCTTCAGTGGTGAAATGTTCACTTTTTCATCTGGGTAATTGGCCTTTCTAGAGAACAGCAAGGACACAAAGGAGACTAGAGTTAATTTAAACAAACATATACTGCTGTTGTAGTTTATTTTGTTTAAGGCTCCACTTTGACACAGCCATATGCTGTGATGTAGAGAGACGTTAAAATGACCTGGAAAGACTTGCATTTACTGTTTTAGCACTTGAATGTACACAGCACATTAGAAGTATGTGTTCTGAAAGAGGAAATTCATTAGAACGTTTTTATGGGGTAGGTGGGGGGGAATGCAACAGCTTAAGACTAATCCAATGTTAAGCTCTGTGTCTCCAAAATGTACAAGATACTCTGAAATGCAAATTTTAAAACTTCAAGAGAAAGATATCTTCAACTGTTGCATATAGCTTTGATATTTTACAATATAATCATGCGTGATATGACAAAAATTGCTAGCCAGCGATATATATATGTATAGCCTATAACAGTGACAGAAACACCTTTATTGTCAAAGAACAAGAAAATTCTATGTTTATGTAATGTAGCTTAGATAACAGCAGTGCTGGAAACTTACTTATTTCCCATTTCAAGACATACTATGTAGGGGCTTAATACCATATAAAAGCAATCTCAGAATATGGGTTCATGCTTTAAGACAAAGGAGAAAAAAAAGTCATCCATGTTTACTACAGCCAACACTTCAGTTAAATTTAATTTTCTTTTGAGATAGGACAATTCATTACATAGCAAGCCAGAGGAACCTGTCGATTATTACAGTTCATAGAAAATGTTTTCTGTGAAAGTATTTTGTTTATTTTCAGCTTGCTGTAATTCATACATCTAGAAAGATACAGGTCACATCAAAGCTGACTACAGTCAAAAGGAATTTGTGTGTATATATATCTATATCAGGGTTTCCACTGGCACCAGAAACTGTGGTTTAGTCTCCAAATTGATTTGTTTTTTGGCAGGGTTAGTATGTTGATTCCTTTGTGATTTGTTTTTTTTTTTTTTTTTTTTTTTCTTTTTTTCTTTATTTTTGTGTGGGTTTTTTTTGCTGTTGCTGTTGCTGTTAGTTAAGCAGCAGCTGACTGCTGATGAATTAGTGTCTCACCTCTTGCACTGGTAAGCTTACTCTCTGATGAGGGACAGAAAAAATGTGGCCTGGTTTACCAAGTGTCAGGTGCCCATGCATGCCTACAGACCATAACTCCCTTGACCATATTCCCCTGGCATACCTCCGGCCGGGGCCCAGCCCTTGTCCACACTGTGTGCCAGACAGCAGCACCTGCAGGGCTGAGATGCAAGAGGGACAAGCCTGGTGCTGCAGGGGCATAGCGTTAGAGGAATGGGAGCTGTCTGCCTTCAGGGAGGGGGCCAGTGTGCCAAGTGCCAGGAAGCCAACAGTCCCAGACCAGCAGAGTGTGCGCAGGTGTATGTAGAATCTGGACAGCTTTACGTAATTATTTTCTCTCTGAGAATAATGAGTTATTCATTCCTTTGTTTTTTTTTTTTTAAATGCTTACTCTTATATTTTTCACACCAGAGCATGAATACTCTGTAAAGTTTTCCTGTTCTTGAATTTTTAGTCATCTTGAATTCTTGATTGTATTTATAGCAAAAGCCTATGGCCATGAAACATATGATGGGAGCATTTCAACTTCTGTCGGAGATGATATACATAGTTTAGAAGGAGCTGATGTTGTAGGACACTTGTTGTTTTCTCAGTACCATAGGTGGACACAGCCCATGAACGCAGTATAAAGTTGAGAGTTTTGTTACTTTTATAATGGACTTAATTAGATTACACTCTTTTTAAAACTGCTGTAATTTTTTTTTTTTTTTAATATAAACATCTACATTTGAATTAACAGCACAAATTTTATAAGGCTCAAGGTATAAATATTTGATAAAACAAGTGGGTTGTTATCTTCCCTCTAAAATGTCACGATTTCTGGTAATAATATCACATTTTCTAATTTTTTTTTCTACCTCTCAGCTTGTTGCCAGATTCATGTAATAAAGAGGTTAAGAAAAGTGCTCGTAAAAAGATGACTATGCCTTATTACTTTATTAGCTGCTTTAATCATGCATTCATTAACTTGTCCAAAATGTCCATTTTTATAAAGGGAAGAATATGAACTGTCATCCCTGACAGTATCCTGCTTCATAAAATACTACTAATAACAATTCTAGTTAGAAATTCCATCACATATGTTTCTATAATATTTGTTCTCAGATGTGAATCAATAAATCATACTGTTAGAACCAGAGAAGCCATTCTCATGATCAGATTTAGTCCAGTTTCATAGAATCATAGAATCTTAGAATGGCTTAGGTTGGAAGGGACCTCAAAGATCATTTAGTTCCAAACCCCCTGCCGTGGACAGGGCTGCCAGCCACTAGCTCACTTGATCAAACTGCCCAGGAACCCATCCAGCCTGGCCTTGAACACAGCCAGGGATGGGGCAGCCACAGCTTCTCTGGGCAGCCTGTTCCAGCACCTCACCACTCTCTCAGTGAAGAATTTCTTCCTGATGTCCAACCTAAACTTCCCCTCTTCCAGTTTTAGCCCATTCCCACTTGTCCCACCATTCTCCACCTGTGTAAAAAGTCGGTCCCCCTCCTGCCTGTAAGCTCCTTTTAAGTATTGGAAGGCCGCAATGAGGTCTCCCAGTTTATTGAGTATTTCCCCATGTTTTTGTGAAATATTTGCACTAACTTCTTAATTGACAGCGGTGGTGTCTTTTAGTGGTGTCTACCCACATTTTACACTAAACTATGATACACTAGAAAATGGGTGTGAGATGAAATTAATTGTGAGTTTTCAGATCCTCTCCTTCTTCCTGATGCTTGCCAAGAAAGACCAGGTAAATATTCTGCGAATAAAAAAAGTCTCTACATTCTGTAAACTTGTACCATCTATGTACAACCCTGATAAGTTAGTAAAAAGCTTCGCTAAAGCCCCTGCACTTCTTGTATGCAAACTAATAGCCTAAACAGTTAGCTAGCATTCTTTCCGGACAATTATATAGTTACTAGAAATTTAATAGCACTGGTTTGTAAGCCAGCAAACCCACTCAGTCTGTCTTCAAAAGCCACTTCTATCCATGGTTTATTGTCTAGATTGATCTAATGCATATTAACTGATGCAAATTTGTGTTGGCATACATTGATCACAGCCCTTGAAAACAGGACTTCTGTCATCACACAGATCACATCTGTGTAGAAGTAATTTCTGCTAAACTTTCGCAGCCTCAGTATTTTTCTTAAATATTTTGGAAGCACAGATGAAGTCTTGTAATAATCCAAGTTTTTGTCTAGTATAGTGTATTTGTAAAAATCATAAACAATTCTAAATAAATTATATAATTTATATTCTTTCTGTGTCTTGTTTTCATTTATATATCCGTGACTGCAGGCCTTAGCCTGCAACTTAGTAGCAGCCTTATGTTTTTAAGTATCTCTCACCTTCATCTCATTTTATTATAAAGTCCTAAACTTTACTCCACATCTGTGCACATGTACACATCTGAGCTGCATTTAATTTTCCTGAAAAAACATTTAGAAACATTTAGGTTCTTCTATATATTATACTTGTTGAGTGTATCAAGAAAAGGTCATCTTGGGTCATAGATGTTAAAGATGCTTACTGGAACACTATCTCTTATTCTACCCACACAGTTGAACTTTTTCTTTCATATATTTTTTCCAGCTTTGGTGTAATTGTTTATGAAATATTTTTTGATGACCCCAAATTCTGATTCCAGTCTGAGCAAGGACAGCTCTTCTGAAATTCTGGAGTTGCATCTGTTACTGCTAGCATCAACATGTGGCTTTTTATGATGTACTTCATGGCTTCTGATGACAGCACATTTCATTATAATGTGACCTAGAGAGAAATAAACAAAGCATTACTCTGTGGCAGAGTGGGAAACAGGGAATACTCAGATGTACGCATTATTTCAGAGGTCACAGTTTTACTTATCATAAATCAGAAGCTGAACAATTAGCCAACCTTATTTCCAGGTTAGCTCAAACTCAAGACAGAGGACAGGCTATATGGTTGCCTAGAAGATCAGTAATAGTAGGCATGAGTTTTACAAAACAACAGTGAGAGCATTGTTAAGAATAAGTTTTCTTCAGAAATACTGATAGTTGTCTCTTCTTTGTTTATTGTGCATGAGACAGTTTCTGCTGCTGAACTAATGCCCCCTGTACAAAAGCGACCTGTTGTGTGGACACTGTCCTGGCACATCTCGAGTTTTCAGGAGGGGTGCTGCTTCCTGGAGCTTCACACAGCACTCACATACAGCTGATAATGATTGTATGATACAAGTACTATTTTGCTCCATTATTCTTGTGTCTGTGAGCACTGAGAATTGTCACTAGTCGCTTTGAACAATATGTTCCTTTCAGATCTCACAACATTTCCATTCCTTCTTGTGCTTTTCAGTCCTGTTCCTTCCACACATGTGGATACTAAAATACTTCATGTTGACCTGTGGCAGTATATTGTCATAAAAGATAGATGGAATAGGTAGTTGTGTCTTAATCTAATCACAAAATTCAATTCCATGCATTGGAAAATGGACTGTCTTACTGGAAGGCAGTCCATCTCCCATGTAGAACATTTGTATTAGGAAGTCCTTTAGAGGGGCAAAAGGAGGAAAAGAAACACAGTTGGTGTGATCATGATTCTGATTAGACCAGTGGGTGTTCACCTGGGAGACATAGACTAGGTCCAGTGTTCACTTTTGGTGGGTTAACCTTGGCTAAGATCCCATCTAGTCTCTCACACATTCAGTTCCCCTCCACAGTTGGATGGGGAAAAAAATAGGATGAGGAAGACCATGGGTCAAAATAAAGACAGGCAGACCACTTCCCAGTTACTGTCACAGGCATTGCAGACCCATCTTGGTCCCCCCACTGCCAAAACCCAGGCACAGACACCCAATATACTCACTTAACGTGAGACAGTTGAACATTCACAGGGCAAGAATCATACCAGAGGCTTTGGTTCAGTACACTGTGAAAGATTAGGCGGCCAATGACACTGTCACCAATCAGCAATAGGAAGAATTTGAAAAATCTAAGGAAATTACATTTAGGAATCACTTTTTATCCAGTCTTCATGGCTGCTGCTACAGAATTTGCATTTTTTAGTGCACTGTAAACAAATACAGCCAGAGAGGATTGTTTCTCCCATCACCATAGGGATATTCAATGCATTTCACAATAAATAATAACCTCTACTCCAAATGTGTCTATTGGGGAAAAAAAAAAAGATACATGATATATCTTAACAGAGTAAATATTTTTTATAGGTTGTTGTTAAAAGTTTTTGCCATATTGGTTGGTATATCAATGCTGCTAACTGAGTTTGTAATATCTCAGCTTTGTTCCCTGTATAGACCCTGCAATGGTCAAGAAGAGAATGATCACGAGAATAGTGGGATAGGTTGGCAATAGATCATATATTAACCTTTGCAGGTGCACTTATGGGATATGTGGGCTTAATTGATTATAGTTTGAAAAACTATATGCTAACAATTGTGAGACCACAGGTCTCAGAGAAGGACGATCAAGAGACGTGGTTACCCAAGGATAACATGATTGAAATGGAGCAAGAGCGAGACTGGGAAGGAAATCATGGACATGATAAATGAAGAAAGCTCTAAGACATGATAGATGAAGAATTCTTAGAACTGATAAATGAAAACATCCAAGAACTGATAGCAGCCTTTCAGTATCTAAAGGGCGGCTATAAGAAAGAAGGGAACAGACTCTTGAGCAGGGCCTGTTGTGATAGGACAAGGGGAAACAGTTTCAAACTAAAAGAGGAAATATTTAGATTAGATATAAGGAAAAAGTTCTTCACAATAAGAGTGGTAAAGCACTGGAACAGGTTGCCCAGAGAGGTGATGGAAGCACCGTCCCTGAAGACATTCAAGATCAGGCAGGACAGGGCTCTGAGCAACCTGATCTGGCTGATCTAGCTGTAGGTGTCCCTGTTCATTGCAGGGCAGTTGGAGTAGATAGCCTTTTAAGGCCCCTTCCAACTCAAACTGTTCTGTGATTCTATGATTCTACGATAAATGAAGAATTTTGAAAGCAGTCATTCTGTAAATGTTTAAACCTTATGTAGCTCTTATGTAATCTCATAGGATACTATAAAAAAGAATCATGTATGTAGCAGTTTTTGTCACTCACTTCGGTGATGACACAGCTCTGAGTTGGTCTTATTAAAGAGCATACCTAGTATAACCCTGTGTTTGAGAAATTTTCCTTTTACAGTAGTATTATTTTTATCATCTTTCTTAATACTTGTGTTCATGGACTTCTTTCAATGTTTCCAAAAGCAAACAGCTAGCTTTTCATTTTGGTGTAAGATCTTGCTGGAAGGCACTGGAGAAATGGAAGCTATATATTATCGCTGTGTGCAAGACAGAGTGAAGCAGAGTCCAGAACATTTAACTTTTCAATAGTCAACCCATAAATTATTAGACTGTGAGAAGTAAGGAGAAGAGGAGGATAAAGTTATAATTGAGGTGATATGTTTTTTTTGTCACTCGTACTCTGAAGGGCAAGGAAATACAACAAAATCTGTATCAGGTTATAGCATAGCGTAAAAGCCATTCCTCAGCAGAAGGAAGCAATTCAATTCATAATTGTAAAGGACATAGTCAAGCTTACTGGATGTGGCATTCAGGAACAGTGTAAATGGCTATTAAAATATGTGTCTCATTCAAAATGCTATGACAGGGCAGAGAGATAGAACATCGCAAGTTCAGGTCATGCCAATTTTCATGGTAGACTTAAGTCCAGCAAGCCAATCAATCATCCAATGCTTTTAAGATTTTAACTAAACTAAGCTTGAAATAGAAGTCCACAGTTATATGAAAGATAAATGCATGAAGAAATGTGGAAACACATTTAGAAACAAACAACAAAAAAAAAAGATTACCCACTTTGAGTCCAAAAACTTACCAATGTATTGCAGTATTGTAGTAACCATAGCCTTTGGAAAAGTCAAGTTTAAGTACATTTTCATAAATATCACGTAGCAAGCTCATCCTGAATGAATCTTTTGTTCATATTATATTTGTCATCTTGTATTATACTATATTGGATATGAAATAATTTGGGTACAAACTTTCCTAGATTAAATACAAGTAAAGAAAAAGAACTCTGGACAGGTGAAGTTACCAAAAGAGAAGAAAAAATATATTATAAATAATGAGAGAAAATAACATTGTATACCATCTGGGTCTTTTAGTTTATTTTTAAATTATTCTTTTGTGTTGCAGTGAATGTTATGTAAAGGTATATAATATAACTCTTACAAATATAACTCTTACAAGCTTTACTAATATCATTTCTACTTCTAGGTCATTTTACTGTATCAAAAATATGAAATAATATTCTAAGATATTTCATTTGATGTATATCTTTTTTGTTCGTTTCTTTGTTGTTGTTTAGTTTCATTTTGATTTGTTTTTTAACATTGGTAGAGGCTGTTGCACAAAAACAAACAAAAAAAAAAACTATCCACTCACAGATTTGCCTTGCTTTGAATGCCAAAAATAAGAGAGAGCAACAAAAGAGAAGACAAAGGCATTTCTCAGATTGTCAGACATGTTGCACAACTCAAAGTCTGAATGAAACGACATAGTCAGAAGATATGTATTGGCATGATAACGTTGCAAATTTTGCTTCTCTGGCACGTTTCCTAGATGAAGAAAGTCAACAGGTAGTAGATATTCAAAGTAGAGTTCATGTTTTCTGAAATAGATAAAAGGTAAAGCTTGACTGCTAGGAGAGGAAATATTTGTTGGCTTTTTTTTTTTTTTTTTTTTTTTTTTTCCAGTTTTAAAGAAAAATAGGTAAGAAGGGGAATCAAA
>VXAV01003666.1:74246-88202 GCA_013399715.1 Alectura lathami | reverse complement strand
TAGCCTACTTGTCCAGATTAGCACTTTGATATGTGATGAAATAAATTAACACAGGTAAAAAGCATGTGACAATAAATGGATGCTGGACGTTTTTCATTGACAATGAAGAGCTGCCAACACAACTGCAGGTTTCTCATCTCATATATCAAATGCAGAAAGGTGATTATAAATAGTTAGTTCTTGGTACTTTCAACTCTGTAAAATTATACTAAGAACTTGAATTCCAAACTTATACCAGCTGAGGTCCTGTTTGACTTCATGACGATGAGTGTCTTGCTGTGTTTTAGCCCAGTTGGGTACATGAAAAGGATTTCCACTGAGACATTTAATTAGGTTGAATACAACTTCAATTACAATAAAAATTCAAACAGAATAAATTCATTCATTTCAGACTTCCATTCTGACCTGTGGGGTCTTCATTGAAATACTCCAGGATCTGGGACTTATGAGTACATCTTCACTAAATTATGTGTTTGAATTCTTATAATACATACTTTGCTAGAAAAAGTTCTTCCTCAAACTGTCTTTATAAACCTTGGAAGGACTCATGAGAACCATTCAGCTGCTTCATGACAACAGCTGCTTAGAATGCTTCTCTATAGCTAGAAATTTATGCACAAGAGTCAGTCAAAATGACAAGAGACACCCCTGGGATATCCTTTAGAATGGATTTTAATAGCACAGTTATATCACGCTTTGCATTTAGAACAACATATCAGAGTGATTACTAAACAAGGCATTTTTCATGCATACAACATAGTAGATCCTTTTTACGTTACATCATGAAAACCAAATTTATTGTTCTACAAACTTTAGCAAGTGTTACAGTCCTGCATAAATTATATTTTCTTGTATTATTCCTATTACAGAAGGATGATAAAGAAGAACTGCTCTGAAAAAAGTAGTAGAGTATAAATGAAGCCAAGTTTATACTTATGCTAAAGCTATTTTGATTAAACAGAAATAAGACATGAAATATTTCACTTAATACACACTAGATATTACAAGCCTCCTGGATGCCTTTCCCTCCCAGGGAGACAGGGTGAATTTATATTAGTCAGGGGATATTATCCATTCACCTTACTTTAAATCATAGGTCTGGAAAAACTGAGTATCTACAAGTCTTCTGAGGAAAATTCCTGGAGCTTTAGTCTCCTCCTCATCTTTAATTCTCTTGCAGCTTAAGTGAGAGGAGGGATGCTCTTATGTAAATTTCATTTAATTATGTTGCAGTCTTTTAACTCCCTTTGGTCATATTCAGTTTGTCCAAAGAATTGATATCCATCACCAAAAGGGGTAGAATATAATAGCAGCTTTTACTTATTTGAACTGTGAAGCTGCAGTTAGTGCTTCAATTTTGCAATAGCAAGGTCTTTTTCTAAAGCGTATGTGTGCATGTACCCACACAAAAATACGTGCATGTATATACACACATATAACACTTACTGCATTTTCCAGTCATGTAAATGTTTATTTATTACTAAAGAAAGAAGAAGAAACAAACAAAAAAAAAGTGTCATTACAGGGTGTATAAAATGAATATTCAATTATACAATTGATATGCCCAATACATGAACACCTCACTCTGTGGAAATTTCCATTTACGTAAGATCCTATCAGTAAAACTGTTGCTGTCATGGTAATATTTGAGATGTTATCTCAGATGAACTTATTTGGTAAGAAAGTAGCCCTTGTTTTGTTTTCTCATCCTCAGTTTCTTCCATGAGTTATTATTTTCCAACTCAAAATTGGTGACAAGAAAATAAACCTGTTACAGTCGTTCAGGTGGTTTTCTTTGCAGTTTGATCCAGTGCTTGAAGTGATTAAAATAAAACATTAATCTTGCTAATTATAGTGTGCGGAATACAAAGTGAGCTACCAGATAAATGCTTTGCTACACATCAAAGCAGTACTCATTTTCAGAGACAAAAAGTAGGATAGACTCACAGGTGCACAAACATCTTAATTCCAGTTAATCACTTTGCCCACAGTCTTATTCACTGTTAAATCACAATATATCATACAACATTTTTAACAGTTAGATTTTGAGTCCTGTTAGCACTCCAAGTAAATGAACTTCTCTGTCAACATACCTTAATGAAGGGTGTGACTGGACTTTACATAAACTTATCAAGGTTCTATTAAATATTGATCTCCTAGTGTGATGGAGCAGATCATGTACTCATTTAATCAATTATTAAATTAGCTCTTTATTTTAGGATTAAAATTTAGAGCTTTTGAATACAAAGTTCAATGTAACTAAGCCATTTCTAACTGTATTTTTAAATGGAAGATCAGGCAGCAATATTCTGTGTTTAGAGTACTAAATTATAAAAATGTCCTTTCTGTAATGTTTTCACATTTGTATATTTTGTGTGCAATCTCAGAAGCATACAGTACTGTGAATCAACTTTGGGAAATGATTGAAGGATCCTACGCTTCAGAATCAGCTCTAGACTAATGACAACACCTTGCTAAGCACATTGAATCTTTGACAAATTAAAAAATAGAAATCCTTTTCAGAAGTGTATTGTCGCAGTGATCAGGAAAAATATATTAAAAGCTATCTTCAAATAAACTGTTATAGAACTGAATTTCTTTATCACAGAATCACAGAATCATTTCAGTTGGAATTTGGGGCAGTTCCATTGTATTCAACAAAGTCCTCACCTCCAAGTTCCCCGGCTGTTTCTTCTCCCTTTCCACAAAGCCAGGACATTTGTGCTTGCCATGGCAAAAATATCCTGTTGGCAGGAGATTCCATCCAAACCTGAATTTGGAAATCTGTCTCCCTACTCCTTTCCTTTTTCCCCATCCCTTTTCCTGCATTTAGAAAGCACAAATTGTGCTGGTTTCTTGACCTTGGCTGAACTACCAAACTGCACAACTGAACTGGATGATTCTGAAATAGCAGCACACTCTTGACATGGCTAGAATACAGTACAAAATCTAATACAGAGTTTTGCTGTAAGAAATAGCTGGGTAGCTCTGAAGTACTTTCTCTGAGCTTTACAACGTTATCTGCTTTAGACTGTCTTCCCAAGTTTTTTAAGTGTTCATACCACATGATCTCATACCATACACATATTCATGTTCTATAGTAATTGCTTTCTTAGTAGCTTTAATTTTTTGGTCCAATCTGATCAGTGGAATAGAAATTTCAAAGATTATAACCCTTTACAAATATAATAAATGGAAACGAAATTTATTGCTGTCCCTAATAAGGAAAAATGCCAATAAACTCAGTCAGTATCAGGCCTATGAGACTCCACAAAAGACATAGCCTTCAGCAATTCTTTTCTTCACAGTACACATATACTTTTCTCAGTTCTTCTCATAGAGTTATTTTTGTTTACCATTCAGGGAGGAAGAAATAAAAAAGTCAGCTCAAGGCTTAAAACCGTTCTTAAATGGTATTGTCGCTGTAGATTTAAAGCATCTAATTGGACATCCTCTAAAAGAATGTATTAAACCAGCACTTTAGGAGCCAAAGAGCTTTACCATCTTTTATACCTTCCTGACAGTGGCCCTAAAGAAAGGATGGGAATCAATGGTCTCAAAGAACTAATGGACCTGCCAGTTCTCTGAACACTTCTAAGAACCATGATCTAGACAAGTGACTAAAGATAATGAAAAGAGTGAAAAACAGAGGCACCAGAGAGAAGAGCCTGAAATCACTTCTGATAAGTTTCAGCATATTTTTCCTTTCTCATTTTCTATTGTGTTCTTTATCTGCCTTTGTCTCTTAACTATTCATTGTAATTCCAGCCATTTACCACAATTAACAGAGGTTACTCTAATTAAATTTTGACAGGATCACTTATTTGTGTTTTACAAACTCTTGCAATGCATTTTAAGTTGAAGTGCTTGTGATTAAAGCATTTGCCGTGTGTTAACCCCAGTAGGCAGCTAAGGACCACAGCGAGATGGGTGAAGGAATCAGAATGGCAAAAGTGAGAAAACTCCCAGCCTGAGATAAAGACAGCTTAATAGGTAAAGCAAAGCTGAACATGCAGGCAAAGCAAAGTAAGGATTTCATTCACCACTTATCAGCTGGCAGATGTTTATCTATTTCCAGGAAATGAGAGTTGTATCACATGTAACAGTTACCTGGAAAGACAAAAACCATAAATTTGAACCTTCCCCCTTCCTCCTTCTTTTCCTCACTTTTTATTGCTGAGCACATTATATGATATGGAATAGCCCTCTGGTCAATTGGGGTTAGCTGTCCCAGATGCATTCCCTCCCAGCTTCTTGCACGCTCCCAGCCTCCTCACTGGTGGGGCAGCATGGGAAGACCCTGATGCTGTGAGCACTGCTCAGCAATTGACAACAAAGCCAGTATGTTGTGAATAAAATATCCATATGTAGAACAGTGTTACAGAAGCCAGCTCACAACATTTCTCCACAGCAAATGAAGTTGCTACTCTTACTAGTCTGGGGAAAGTAAAAACATGCTGCCATTCCAAAAAACTTTTGAAGTTTTTGCCTTTAAAGATTAAATCAAAGAAATTTCTTTCTAGGATACTGTAGTAAAAATTCTGTAAGGGCCTTTTAAGGGCTGATATCCTTTAAAGTGTAAGCTCACTGTTCCATCACCTCGTCTTGCAGAGCTTATTCCAACTTTATTTACTGTATTGAAGATAGCCATATGCTGCCGTCTCACTTCTGCTGAGAAACTGTTGGGCTAGCAAAGGAGCTGAGGCATCATGATGCTCAGCTCTGCAAACTAAAAAGAAAATACGCAGTTCTAGGAGGAGGACCAGACCAGTGACACTCAGCTTTTAACTGTGTCTCCTAAGTTCTCAATTAGAAAGTCAAGCACACTTCTAACATAACCCCATGAGTCTTGCAGCTGGACTGCACCATAGCCTAGATACAACTGAAGGGACAGAGTTTTGCATTCAAAATCCCAGAGCTGTTCAGTCAGACTGCGTAACATCTGCATGTGCAAGTGAAGGAGGATCTACCATCCAGATCTCTCCTCTCTATCACCCCTAAGTACCAGAGTCACCTTGTTGCTAAATAAAAGTAATAGGCTCAAAGGGATTCAGAAGTTTTCCATGTGTCACTAATCTTGGAGTAAATTAATTAGTCTTGGAGTTAAGGCACAAGGAAGCCCAAACTCTGCCCATTCCACACATCCTCATGAAGGAAATGGCACTGTGGTAGTCAGCTAACCAAAAAAATGAGATACTACCAAAGAATCAGACTCTAGTCACCTCTTCAATTTGCCCTTGAAACCTTTGATTAAGGTTTGAACCTTCCTGAGTTCAGGCCTTAATCTCAGGCACCATTTTGCCTTCTGTCTGCAAAGACAGAACAGCGTGTTTGTGTTCTCTTTCTCTATTCACAGTAGCTAGATTAAAGATTCAATATTTGCCTTAGAATTAACAAAACTATGAAAAAGAAGCTTTTTGCAGGAGACCTGCAGATTATACCTTTCAATACATAGAAGAAACTTCTACTCTAGTGATGCACACTTCATCACTGACAGATCTTTTTTGCTTGTCCTAGCAAATGCTTTAGTGATGGAATTTTACCAGTTGTTTTCTCTGAAAGTCATTCCTTAAAGTGTACTATGCACTGGGCAAAAATAAAAAAAATAAAAAAATAAAAAATAAAGGCATTGTCTGCACTCCAGAAAGAAGCTAAATAAAAAATAAAGGAACTCAAACTACAAATAGAAGACCTCTATCTCAGGAAAAACAAATCAGAAAAGTAAAAACTACCTTGCCAAGATTTAGAAATGCATTTTGTTCTTTCTTTCGTTTTTCAGTAAAGAACCTGTCACTACGAATCTTTCACTCACTTTCATTCTGATCTCCACTGTAACCGTCCAATTCTTAACAATGAAGTGCAGCTAAGACATGTTCTTGACTGGATTTAGAAGTTAATCTCCCAACATTAGATCTGTTTAACACTCCATTAAATATTAAGATACAAAGAGATCAGTCTGATACTCTGTACCTCCTGGAACTTTTGAAAGAATATTTCTCATCAGCATCAGGAAGAGATCTAATCTGAACTAGATTCAAACAAAACCTTATTTCATATAAGTAACCCATCGTACATATTTACTACGTAAAATAATGTGTAAGGGCATGAAGCATTATCTTCAAAAAGGTGAATTTTGCGCACCTCTTTGCTTTAGTCGGTTTTCTTTTTGCATGTCTCAGGCTTCTTTTTAATGATGCTGGGCTAACTGGATGATTTGTTTCCTTGCATCATTCATACTCTGCCTTTGCTATAATTCCAGCATCCAGTCTGTACTTCTGCACAGAACAGTGTACTGCATTCAGATAATCTCTCAGCATTTCCATCTGAATGTTTTGACTTGACTATGCATATAAAAGAATCAAATCAAACAGAAGATGATTGATAGCATCAAGATTTTATACTTATTTTTATCCGTACTTTGAAATTTCACTGATCACAAGGTAGAATCGTAGTGGATCAGGTTGCTCAGAGCCCTGGCTAGCCTGACCTTGAAGGTGTCCAGGAACAGGGCATCCTCCACCTCTTTAGGCAACCTGTTCCAGTGCTTCACCACCCTTACGGGAAAAAACTTTTCATTGTATCTAGTCTAAATCTCCCCTCTCTCAGTTTGAAACTATTTCCCCATGTCCTAACATGACAGACCCTGCTAAAGAGTCTGTCCCCTTCTCTCTTGTAGTCCCCCTTTAGATATTGAAAGGCTGCTATCAGGTCTCCCCGGAGCCTTCTCATCACCAAGCTGAACAGTCCCAACTCTCTCAGCCTGTCCTCACAGGGGAGGTGTTCCATCCCTTGGATTATTTTTGTGGCCCTCCTCTGGACACACTCCAACAGGTCCATGTCTCTCCTGTACTGAGGACTCCCCATCTGGATGCTGCACTCCAGGTGGGGTCTCACCAGCGCAGAGCAGAGGGGCAGGATCACCTCCCTTGCCCTGCTGGCCATGCTTCTTTTGATGTGGCCCAGGATGCGGTTGGCTTTTTGGGCTGCGAGGGCACACTGCTGGCTCATGTCAAATTGAGAGACATATAATAAGGGAAGAGGAAAACAGATGCATATGGAACACATGTAACTGAAAGCAGCAAACTGGCATATTTTCACAGTCCCTAGAAAGGATCTATGGCAAAACAAGACTAGTAGAAATGGAGGCAGGATATGAAATAGACTTGTCACACCAGACAGAGGCTTCCACACAGGAGGAGAGATTAGAAATAAAAAAGGAAAACATAATTACAGCACTAGCTAAGACAGGAAGGGGAAAAAAGGTGGACAGAGATAAAAAGAGAAAGCTGTGAATAAAGGATTAAAAAGAAGAGAAGGAATAAACAGAGAAGATCAGGCTGCAATATGCAAAAGGCAAGGCCAAAAGGTGATTGGAAGATAGGGGTGACACTACAAAAGAAAAATAGCGGGTGAATAAGAACTAGTAAATGGAATGTGTTTTGTGAAATAGTTGGATAAAAACATAATAGATTGAAAGGAAAAGTCAGAGAAGGACAGGAAGAGAAGAAAATAATTTTTACCAAAGAAAGAGGGTGCCAAATGTTCCATGTGCCACTTTCACGATCTAGTGCTGCTGTACTCAGACAACAGCATTTTGGGTCAAAATAGCAGACAATCAGGGCTGACCATTGATAAAGATGGTGATGAACGTGAATATCTATTTTAGGAATATAGCTCTTGGCAATTTCCTTTCCTCCTCTGTCAGGTATTGATAGTGAATAGAAGGACAGGTGAAATAAGTTACAGTAGTAGCTAGAAAGGTATTCTTATTTCTCTTCAGATATGCAATTGGCAGCTCTTGAGACTCTAGGGGAATTGAAAATTTTCCTTTTCATACAGACTTGTGGTATAGTAATGCATTCCATGTATAGGGCATCTGCCAGCCAAAGTCCTTTCATCTAGAGGGAAATCTAAGAATGTAGTAGTTACCCTACAGGCAGAGGAAAGACTGGGCCAGTGCCATACCAATTATACCATTTCTCAGAGGGATCCACTACAAGCACTAAAACTCCTTGAATTCTGCTTCATAAAAGCAGTCTCTGTCAAAAGCTGAAAGCAACTAGTTGAATTCTGAGCTGCAGACCTTCACTCTCAAGGATCTGGAAGAGCAGAATATGACTGATGCCTCCCATAGTAATGAATAGTCCTCTTTGAAATGTTAACAATCATGCTGCATGTCCCATATTTCTCTCTGTGTACAATATATATGCAGCTAATGATGGATAAAATATACATGGACAAACAGTTATAGCAATGTTTTCACTTTTAAAAAAGATAAAAGAAAAAGTCAATGGAAAAGTTTTTTACAGTTTGGTCTGGATTTAAATCACTTTTCAATCTTTTTCCCTCCCTGGGTTGTGCTCATTAATAATGATGACTATCTGCTTAAAATTGCATATTAATAGCCTTTCATATACCTCTCTTTCTGAGCACTTGGCAAAGCACTATTGGGAATTTTAGTGTCTGGGAACACTAAATATTTCTACTCTGAGGTGAGTAGCAGGTTCAGATCATAACCTATCCTCACCTGCTGTTAAACTGTGTTGTTGCATTAAGCCTGCCAACACAGGCAATGTGAAGGTCCATAGAAATCAAAGGCATTCCTCTCTCTTTACTAAATTTAGCTCGTGCTCACTATGGCATCTTGCCCCAGTGAGAGAGAGATGCCTATATCAGTATACTTCTTCACTAATTACAAATCTAGATTAATGCCGAGTAGTAAGATTATTTACTAGGAAAAGCTGGGGGGAACACTCCATTTATGTTGTGTTCCAATTTAATGCCAGATAGGAAGGGGCCTGGTAACAGAGAACAGAAATCAAAGAATACCTGAGGCATCACTACATTGTATGCAAATTGATAGACTAAGAATTAAGAGGATGCAGTCGTATAAACATTAAAACAGAGCAGCTTGCCTTAATCTGTAAGGAACTCTGTTCTCAGGTGTTATAGTACTTATCAGCTCTATGTAAATTACTAACTGTGAGCAACATAATAAGAAGAAGAATAAGAAATTACACTAAAAATTACTCCTCTACTACTGACATAGGGTACTGTGCCTGGAAGAAGAATAGTTTTACTGTTTTATTACATCACATCCAGAGGATGACAGGTTTTTTTCTTTTTTCTTTTTTTTTTTTTTTAAACCAACTACTATTTGAAATTGTTCTTGAGATGGTTTATTTACTTCTCCATCCACAAAACCCTTAGAGGTTTGCTTATCAAAAACTGTTTTCACTAAACAATTGATAACAATCACAATTAAATCTAACCGGCAATTTGAAGTAACTCCAATTATGCCCCAAGCTCTGTGGCATATTCACTGCTGCTCTATCAAGTCTCATTCCTCATCAAAACTTAAAGTTCTATATTCCCCTTGGATTGTATTTTCCTTCTATCTTAATGCTATGAATCCTTCCAACACTACAGAAGTAAATAGTTTTTTCATTAATCAGCTTCCTCTGGCCCTCAACACTGTTTGTTTATTCCTTTTATAACTTCCCAACACATGATTTTTATTGTCTTTGTTAAAATGCATTTACCTTGCAAATATTCAGAATCAGATTTGTTTTTGCATTTTCTTGTCTCACATGGAGGTACTTATTGTTGAATAATATGAATGCAATTTCCATAATGAAAAAATAAAGGTAAATTAAATGTAATTTGTTAAATATATGCAATATGGCAGCATCCTGCTGATACCACTGCACAGATGTGGAAGCAATTTAATTATCAATGTTAGTTGTCTGTAAAATATTGAGAGCTACTAAGAAGCAAGACACACAACACTGGAGGTTAGTTCTTTCTTTCTTGTTTCAGCTTCCTACACATCACATGCATTTAATGATAATGAACATGGAGCATAGACCAAGCAAGCTTACTCAACCTTTTGCTGGTATCACTCCATTCATTCATGGTGTTAAATTTATGTAGTTAAAGCTTTAATCACCTTCAGATACACTATAGGAAAAATAAATCCTGTATTTTTATTCACTAGTAATAACGTCATTTCCAAATCAAGTTATAATCTCAGTGGAAACATTCTTTTTGCATTAAAGAGCACACATGAAGTTCAGCAATGATGTTGCTGTCAAAGCAACAGCATATACATTGTGCATTGATAAACCCAGACTTTAGGGACGAGATACTTTGGATTGGGTCATAAACCACACTCAACCTCTGGCTTGTGTCTAGCCTAAATTTTCTGAAAAGTAGGAGGGAAGGGATGCAAAGAGGGATACCATCAAATTATTTTCATTCAGAGAGGTTTTTAATCCTTCAATAGCATAAAACAGATAATAAAAATACAAGAAAAAGATACAAGAAAACAATGTCTTCTTATAGCACACCAAGTGTATTTTTAGGAATAAGACAACACTTCTAGTTACCAGATCATATACTTGACCAGCTTCCTCCAGAGAAACAACTCACATATGACTCTGTGACTCTAGTTTAAAAACATTTTGCATTCCTTGTCTGTTAGAAGCCCTGTGGGCTGTGACACAATCTCTAGCTCACAGAAGGGCAGTCATAAGGTACCAGGGCGATGTACTAATTCAGCACAACCTTGGGCCCAGCTCCCATTTCTAAGACTATGGAACTTCACTGCAGGTTAAAGCTGGCTTCTTACTGTCTGCAAAATGAGATTAATTGGAGCAATACGAATGGTGGATTAGGAACAGGAGGCGTTTACTTCTTATGCATTTAAATTTAGATTTGATTTGGCTGTAAGGCAGCTAGCTACAATTAGAAGACGCTGCCCTCTTTCCTCAATTCCTATGCAATACATCAAAAGCAAGTAGAAAAATGTCTGAGAAAGGCATTTTTGAGAAAGAGACTTGTAATAGCTCTACAGATTTGTGTACATTAGCTGAAGTGTTATAGAGGCAGACCTTCAGTTGGCATTTCAGCTCCATTAACTTTCAATAGCACTATAACAAATGACACCAGCTGACGATGTGCCCCATGATGGTTAATATCTGACGACCAGAGAAAAGTGGATTAAAACACAATCAAAGGCATACAGACTCCTAACATTCCCTATATATCAGTTCGAATTTAAACCTAAATTTCTTTGTGGGCTTCATCCGTTACTTATTTTAAGCACCATATTCACAGCCAGTGAAACATTCTTTAGCTGAGACTGACTCTAGTATGATCATCCAGTTATACTGTAACACAGATCATTAAACAGCTTTCTATTTGCTTGTCAAAAAGAAGCCTGTATTTTTTTTCAAACTGAAAATGTTTTGTCTTAGTTTGCATATCATTTATAAAACACATAAAATGTTTAGATTGTACTTGAGGTCCATTTTTTTCCACTTGAGAAAACATATAAAATTGAAACTATCAACTACATAAGCCTTCATTATAAACATTTCTGGTAATGCAATACTGACAGGTGTACTGATAGGTTATATATAGTTTGAACTACAAAATTTCACACACAGAACTAACACACAGATTAACAAAAACACAGACAAAATGTACACAGTGCAGGAAAGCAGTTACAAAGCGAACAACCATCTTTTAAAATTGAAATGGCAGGCACTATTCAAAAGTCCTTACAGAACAGTAGTATTTGACACCGGCAAACATACCGATCATAGACTGAAATTATGTCCATTTTTATCTAAGAGCATCTCCACTACGTTATTTCAGATTTAAACAAATAAATAAATAAAGCAGTTATTTAATATCAAGCACGACTTCCAGCATGCCCGTATTCAAACTGGAACAAAGTTGTAATATGGCTCATCCTCCTTCCTAGAAGTCTTTTTGATAAATGTGAGTACATTTTGGAAACTATATTCTTGCACATTTCCCACTCAGTAAATTGAATATAAATAAAACAAGACTTTCCTATAATGGGCTGAAGCCCAGAGTAAGAGATTTTTTTAACTTAATGAGCTANTGAACATGGAGCATAGACCAAGCAAGCTTACTCAACCTTTTGCTGGTATCACTCCATTCATTCATGGTGTTAAATTTATGTAGTTAAAGCTTTAATCACCTTCAGATACACTATAGGAAAAATAAATCCTGTATTTTTATTCACTAGTAATAACGTCATTTCCAAATCAAGTTATAATCTCAGTGGAAACATTCTTTTTGCATTAAAGAGCACACATGAAGTTCAGCAATGATGTTGCTGTCAAAGCAACAGCATATACATTGTGCATTGATAAACCCAGACTTTAGGGACGAGATACTTTGGATTGGGTCATAAACCACACTCAACCTCTGGCTTGTGTCTAGCCTAAATTTTCTGAAAAGTAGGAGGGAAGGGATGCAAAGAGGGATACCATCAAATTATTTTCATTCAGAGAGGTTTTTAATCCTTCAATAGCATAAAACAGATAATAAAAATACAAGAAAAAGATACAAGAAAACAATGTCTTCTTATAGCACACCAAGTGTATTTTTAGGAATAAGACAACACTTCTAGTTACCAGATCATATACTTGACCAGCTTCCTCCAGAGAAACAACTCACATATGACTCTGTGACTCTAGTTTAAAAACATTTTGCATTCCTTGTCTGTTAGAAGCCCTGTGGGCTGTGACACAATCTCTAGCTCACAGAAGGGCAGTCATAAGGTACCAGGGCGATGTACTAATTCAGCACAACCTTGGGCCCAGCTCCCATTTCTAAGACTATGGAACTTCACTGCAGGTTAAAGCTGGCTTCTTACTGTCTGCAAAATGAGATTAATTGGAGCAATACGAATGGTGGATTAGGAACAGGAGGCGTTTACTTCTTATGCATTTAAATTTAGATTTGATTTGGCTGTAAGGCAGCTAGCTACAATTAGAAGACGCTGCCCTCTTTCCTCAATTCCTATGCAATACATCAAAAGCAAGTAGAAAAATGTCTGAGAAAGGCATTTTTGAGAAAGAGACTTGTAATAGCTCTACAGATTTGTGTACATTAGCTGAAGTGTTATAGAGGCAGACCTTCAGTTGGCATTTCAGCTCCATTAACTTTCAATAGCACTATAACAAATGACACCAGCTGACGATGTGCCCCATGATGGTTAATATCTGACGACCAGAGAAAAGTGGATTAAAACACAATCAAAGGCATACAGACTCCTAACATTCCCTATATATCAGTTCGAATTTAAACCTAAATTTCTTTGTGGGCTTCATCCGTTACTTATTTTAAGCACCATATTCACAGCCAGTGAAACATTCTTTAGCTGAGACTGACTCTAGTATGATCATCCAGTTATACTGTAACACAGATCATTAAACAGCTTTCTATTTGCTTGTCAAAAAGAAGCCTGTATTTTTTTTCAAACTGAAAATGTTTTGTCTTAGTTTGCATATCATTTATAAAACACATAAAATGTTTAGATTGTACTTGAGGTCCATTTTTTTCCACTTGAGAAAACATATAAAATTGAAACTATCAACTACATAAGCCTTCATTATAAACATTTCTGGTAATGCAATACTGACAGGTGTACTGATAGGTTATATATAGTTTGAACTACAAAATTTCACACACAGAACTAACACACAGATTAACAAAAACACAGACAAAATGTACACAGTGCAGGAAAGCAGTTACAAAGCGAACAACCATCTTTTAAAATTGAAATGGCAGGCACTATTCAAAAGTCCTTACAGAACAGTAGTATTTGACACCGGCAAACATACCGATCATAGACTGAAATTATGTCCATTTTTATCTAAGAGCATCTCCACTACGTTATTTCANCTAGAAGTCTTTTTGATAAATGTGAGTACATTTTGGAAACTATATTCTTGCACATTTCCCACTCAGTAAATTGAATATAAATAAAACAAGACTTTCCTATAATGGGCTGAAGCCCAGAGTAAGAGATTTTTTTAACTTAATGAGCTACCAAGCTATATACTGGAGCTTTAGTGTACTCATACAGTTGGCACGGACAAAGACTGTTCATAAAATTCTGTTTTTCAGGTCATG
>VXAV01003666.1:48574-68011 GCA_013399715.1 Alectura lathami | reverse complement strand
TGTATTCATTAGGTTATTAAGACATTAGTTAGCTTATATATGGATTATGTTAGCAGTATATCTCCTGGACACATACAGAAAGAGAAAGCACGTCTTTGATAGTGCATCTGTAGCAGAAAGACAACNTTTACTTTAAATTCTGCATGTTGTGCAAAAGGTGAAGAGTCCTTGAGGATTCTTGCACCTCTAAGTGCCACAAATTCATGTCTCAAAGTGTCATAAAATGTCACTGCTGCTTTTATTTCTCTCATCTGGGCAGTGTTCTCCATTCCTGAGTGCAAGTGAGTACAGAAGAGTGCTGCAGAGTGTAGGGAAGCCAAACTTTCACTACCACGGANGCTTACCTATAAAGAAGTTCACACCATCTCCTGGCTCTCTTTTTGCAGTTTCACCAATGTCAATATCCTTGCTACCATTGTTATAGCAGTGCCAATACTAAGCATAATAAGAAATCAGGATTTTTTTTTATTATTTATTATATTCAAGGAATTTTATTCTCTAAGACTATGCATTTAATATTAGAACTAAGTTTGGGATATTAGATTTGATTTAGCTTTTCAAAGATGTCATATAGAAATACTACCATAATAAAGAATTAAAAAAAAAAAAAAATCCAAAAACAAGAAGTAACTTAAGTTCTAAGAGACTCCATATCGAGTACATTGTTTTACAATAATCCAAAAATAACTTTCAAAAGATTTTTCAGCACTAACCAAATACAAAGCAACAACAACTATATCGTTCATGAGACTGCATTCTCCAAAGCTGAAGCTCCCTCACATTTCAAAAGTACAGATCAACAGCCGTGAGCACTTTGTCCTATCTTTTTAATCAGTTCAGTTTTTGGCCTGTCATCCACAAACACATGCACTAACTCTTTTTCAATGTCCTAACCTAAATAGGACAATTAGGCTAAATAACTTGTTTATTTGTACTTTTTCTGCTCTGTAATTCAGATCTGAGGCTACACAGTGCCCCTTCTTGACAGCTGGGGTGGCATGGGTTCTCCTAAATTTACTTGGCAGCGGTGTTCATGGTAAAAGAGAAACACTCCTATATCTAGAAGAACCACTCAGGAGCATACAAATGACTAATGTCTGTTGTGTTTGATGCCTACTGAGCCAGACAAGTAGGCTGGAGAGCTGCCTAGACTTAAAAGCATTTATAGTTGCCTACGAACAAATTTTGGCAGGATTTAGGTAGACAGGATCCCACCCACCGTATGTTTGCTGTAAGAGTCAAAACATGACTACTACAGCTCCAATACAAGCCAAGTCACACACTAAAAACACAAAAAAACGTTGTGACATCAGTATACTTCATGCACCTCATATACTTCATTACTTCACTACAAACATTAGGTATCTGAAGAGCGCTGCTGGGAGGAATAAATGCATTTGTCTGGTTATGTTCCAAAAACAAACAAAAAAACAGTTTAATAGATGGATTAAGCAGTGCACTGTCATCTCTGAATACAATGGCATATATTTGATCAGTTGAGAGCTAAGCTAGCTCCCCTACTGTCATTGAGATCAATTTTATTTTATTTTACTTCGGAATAAAGAGTCCAAAACAGTCATGCCATTATAAAACAGGTATTGAAACTTGGCTTTCTTAATCTTTAATAAGAATGTTCATATTCCTTCACAGACATTGCCTATCATTCACAAATGTTTACCCAACTTCTTAAAGAAAGTGGTCTTTGATTTGGATTTGTCACCACACAGCAGTTCGGCAGTATGTTGTCCTTTGCTTGTGCAATTTTCTGTTTTCCTAACATCTACATTTAATTTGGAGTTTCTGAATGAGAAGAATGCCAAACCACAAACTGGAACTCAGTAAAATCCTTTAAGCTTCAGCTGCTTGAAGCTGAAACCATAATAAATTATGAATTTCATCTGACCAGAGTAAAAATAATTAAATTAGCTCAAACAAAATAGAAATGTAGGTTTCTTGCTCCTTAAAGCATACAAAACAAAAATTTCATGAAGTTTCAGGTAGAGTAAATGAAACTCTGCAGTCAGTTCTGCTTATGAAACCTTTGCATACTGTATAGATTGCCTGACTTTGTTCTGTATCCTCAGCATCCTGAAGTAACAGATCATGTAAAGAGGAAACAAAACCTTCCCCAAATGATAAAAAAGCATTTATGTTTATGCTAGGATACTGAGTTGCTTAATTTCCTTTTGACTAATGAAATATCTCAACAAAAGATAAGCATTTTGTTGCTACCATACCTTTATTCAACCTGATGGGATACCACTATTGCCTATGAAACATAATTATTTTTACTCTTAGCCAAATGACTGGCATTTAATTATTAAGGAGACTTTATTTCACTAGACTGACCTTATGTAGAATAAGATCTCCCAGGGTCTTACCTTATTTGGAAATATAAAATATGCTTTGTGCTTTGATTCAAACACCACTCATGGCTTACAAAACATATCACTGTTAAACAATGCATAATTGACGGAGAAGATAAAAGAATCCTTGCTCTCTAACCAATATTTGTGAATTAGCAGATAAGGAAGTAGAGATATATGAATCCTCCTTGATCTTATAGAAAACTGCAGTTTGCTTGAGAAGGATTACATGACACAAACGCATTATCAGACATATACTTCTGGTTTATCATAAAATACTTGCTCATATTATACAGTAAGCATTGAACCAATATGCTAAAAAGAAAGGAGGGAATGAGAATAGTTCTTTACTTTTTCTTTACTTTTGTTTTCAGCACAGATATCAAAAAAAGCACATCAGTCAAATGGTTTAATTTAAACTCATTAGGACATTATTACCTGTAGCTGCAGTAAGGATTGCATTGCCTATCAAGAGAGGTGTCAAGTACACCCAAAAGTGCTTGATAATGGCACTTATTGAGTTGGTTTTTTTTACAAGTGTAAAAGAGTATATCAATCAAGTAACATTTTAAAAGTATAGACGACCATTACTTAAGGAAAAAAAAATAATATTTCAGATACCTATTCCAGGGAAGCCTTGTAAGTGTTGTGTTGTGTCCCCTGCTCTTCTTCTACAATGGACAAGATGTCATTTCCCCAGTCCCTGCCTTGGGATTCTGTGACTTGGGAGGTATGGTAAGAGCAATTGCTGGTGGAGGCTGAGGCATAAAAATCAGATAGCCTTTAATGCAACCACACAGAGTGTGATTCTCTTGAATAATAACTGGAGTTCCATGTTCAATGTGACAACTGTCTCACAGACATTCACAATGGCTTTCAGAGGAAGAATCACAAATGCCTGACATGCTTTCCCAGAGTGCGTTCTTCCCCAAAGAGAGCAGAATGCAACCCACTGGCCCTAAAACATGGAGCCTTTATCTGAATAGCATTCAGGAGGCTCAGATAGAATAAGCAGAGATTTGAGACTGCTGGATTCACACACACTATCAATCAGGTTAAACAAAAGGAATATGAAATCAGTGTAAGATCAGTCCCAAGGGGTTGGACTAGACAAGTCCCTAAAAAACACTTAAAAAGAGCTAATGGTAGCCAAGATCAAAAAAACATTTGCAGTGTGTACTCATGCAAGTATGTTTATCATTTTTTTACTATTTTTTTTCTGCTTTGAGCATAGAAAAGTGAAATATTCACTCTGATCACTTACTAGATTCTGATATTCTTTTTCACCCATGGGATACAGATCTATGTTCTAAAAGATTTCTCATCAGCACTGGGATTTGTGGAGACAAGCATTACTCGAGATAAGTATGGGTATCAGAATCCAGTCTGCAACTTTCCTTAACATCTGTTTTTGTTCTCTTCTAATTTTTTGATTTAAGAGAAAAAAATATAGGCACACCCTTAATTCTAGCTATGCTAAAAGTAGCATGTTACTCTAAAAAGGGGAAGATGGAGGAGTTAAAATGATTCCGTACGGAGGAGTTGAATCAAATCAGAATTTTAAAAGCCTCCTTTTCTCAGAATAGTAAATTTAAGTAATCTTTATTTGTATCATTCTGCAGACAAAAAGGTATGTGCCAAATTGCCTGATGCTATGAGCTTCTTATGTGAAAATGATGGGGGAAGTGTATCATAAAATAAAAGAAATACAGGTAAATGGGAAGAGCCTTTTAATATTTTTTTCTCTAATGCTGATACATAGTGGACTTTAACAAGCAGCATGTGTTTTCTTATCTTTCCAGGATAATCAGTAAATTGCTTGCATCGTGTATCCGTCAGCTTTGCCATGACTCCTTCAGTATTTGTTGCTGTTTTATACACTCTAGGGGTCTTTAATGTAGTTCAGTGTTCTGACAGGTATTACGACCTCTTCTCATCACCTTTACTTTAGCAGTTTTGAAAAACATGGAAGTCAGATATTTTATTTTGATGTGTTTCTGTTTTATGACGGGGGATAAAAGCAGCAAACTTGTAAACTGGTAATAAAAGGCAAAAGCAAGCAGCACATGCTAATGGCAAAAGGCAAAAGCTGAAAGCTGTAAATAACAACACACTCTGTGGTGCTAACACAGTGCAAATGGCTAATGGCTAATGGCTAATGGCTAATGGCTACTTTATTGCGCAGTTTCTTACATATATATCTTCTAACTACCATATCACATGCTTCTATTAATTACAAGTCAATAAGCTATTGGATATGCTTTGCATTCACACTCCTAGCAACTATACTTGATTGGTCTTCTGCTTCAGTTTACTTTGGTAAGTACATTGGCATCTTGTTGTCTTCTTGAGAGGTGCCTTCCTTATCTCGTTGGCATGGATACACTGATAAAGTTCCCTTATTTGGTCAGGTTAGCAGAATTGTTCACAGGCTGGGTTGCTCACATGTCCGTTGCTCTGTAAAAAATCCTTTACAACATGTTTCCCTTTAGGACTTTTATATTTTCTTCGTAGGAAGATTAGAAATCTTACTGGGAAAATCTAGTGTATCATTTTTGAGGTAGGTTTGTTGTTGTTGCAAAACCATTGTGACATTAAAGGTGTTCATTTCTTCTAGGAAAAGAAATGGCACAAGGCTAGGAGCACAGCACTCCCCATGTGTGGGAATGCTGGACAATGAGGGAAGAATGACATTCCCTCACAACAAAGAGATTTCCATGTAAATTCACATCTTTGCCTCACAACAGGACCAGGTTAGAAGTGACCATATTCAACGCTTCCTCACCAAGGCCACCCTGAGAAACCGGACCTAACATCAGCCCTGGCACAGGCTGGGACTAAGTAACCTCCATAGGTCACTTACAGCCTAAGCCAGTCTCTGATTAAGTTTCTTGCTTTCCAGAGACACCGACCCTTCCACTCCTGGAATCTTATCCTGACTTGCCTTGTTCTACAGGCCTTTCACACTTTCCAGCCTAGATCCACATTCTACATCCTCTTTCAGCCCAAAGTATCTCCAATAGTAGCATTAGCACCTTCATCTTCACCGGACTAGGCTATCCACCTTATCCCAAAACCCTTACACTTCCCAAACTTTCATCTTGAATTCTCTAATTCAATTTTTAATCAACTCCTTAAAACTTTGATTTAATTTTGTATTCTTCTACTTCTAAAAGGAGATGTAGCACAGAAGTAAGTGTTTGTATGTATGTGCATGCAAGGGGAAATCATGCCTTCTGTTTATGGAGGTAAAAAGAGAATCATAGAATGGCTTGGGTTGGAAGGGACCTCAAAGATCATCTATTTCCAACCCCCCTGCCGTGGACAGGGCTGCCAACCGCTAGCTCAAACCGCTAGCTCACTAGATCAAACTGCCCAGGAACCCATCCAGCCTGGCCTTGAACACATCCAGGGATGGGGCATCCACAGCTTCTCTGGGCAGCCTGTTCCAGCGCAGAAAGCATCAGTTAGCTTTCCTGTGAAAAATTACTGACTTTCACATTTTACAGGGGTCAAAATAATTATTTGCTACCCAATAACATTGCTATTTACACCAAAATAAAACCTGAATTGGCAAAACTTTGGAAGGGAATGAACATCTTACTATAAAATGAAGGATCAGCTGACTGATAAATAGAAGACAGGACCCTGGACTGTTGCAGAGCCCCTTTCTCCTACGAAGTATTCCCTGGGATTCAACAGGATGATAAAAGGAAAAAAAAAAAAAAAAAAAAAAAAAAAAAAAAAAACATGGCTTAATCAGAAATTAAGCAAGTGTACATAAGCAATTCAATCATGTTTGTGTTTCTTTTATGGAACACATCTGATTATACAATTGTGGTTTTCTTTAAAAAAAAAAAAGTCATTAGTAGATTACAAAGGAAAAGGTAACAGGTTTTGAAGTGTTAGGGTTCAGCAAATACACTTTCCTACATTCTGAATTCTGAGACGAGACATTATGCAACAGATTTTGTCTATGTACTCCAAACTGAAACAACATTACTTATCGAGAATCTATGGTGTGAGGCTAATTATGATGAGATGCCTGGGATTTTCACTAAAAAAATAAAAAATCTCCCAACATATTTGACTCTCTTATCTAATTTTCATTCCTTATTTCACAGGAAAAAAATTAAATCATCCATTCAGAATATTATTCAAGGTTTTTCTACAACTTCTTTTTTTCTAAAAATTATAATAAAATCCTATTTTTAATGATAAAGTGGTTTTATTTGACCTAGACTGTGAGCAAACTGTAACCATGCAGAACCACTTTTTTAATTATATATAAATTGACCGACCATATTATAGTGAACCAACACAGAAAAGGAGAAAGATTTCCACAAAGGCTATCCCTTTTAAAAAATACTAACATATAACTTTCCAGCAACTCTTTCTATTGCTGCAAACAATTATATCATAAGCATAAATCTTCTAATCAACATCTAAATAACCTTGCAATAATAAACTGCGGCGCATGGGTGGCGATGAACATCCAGCTAAACAATCTTAATGACAATCATTCATCCCTGTAACAGCTTATTTCTAGTATTAAAGGCTACATTGTTCACGTGCATGATTTATAGGCTGTGCAGGAGCAAATGGCTGAGTGCATATTACTTGAGTAACCAAAGGGTTAGAGCTGTTACAGCTTTGTCTTGGCTGAAGCCATAATGTGTGCTATTAAACAATGACAAAACCTTAACATTGAAAATAGTGGGATTATATATACTTGATACCTCATTGTGTTAATTTTTACTAGCTACAGAATATTTATGGCCATTATAGGCACACAGTACTAATAAAAGCAGCCTGCAAGGAACTAGGGAGATCTCTGCAGACATGCAGAGCTATTCTAAAACAGGGAGAACACTGCAAGATGCAATTTCAGTCTTTTTTCTTCTTTTTTTTTTTTCCAAGCATTAACAAATCTAATAGCTGATATCCAACAAAGCCAAACACTACAACTATTAACACAGGAGACTTGCAATTTCCATCAGAAAATCTGCATCTTCCTGTACCTTTCACATAGCTACAGGCAACACAGAGTGGGCTGCAAGGTGACAGCAAATTATTTTGAAAAGTGAGCACCCACTTTGGTAAGTGTAAACAAGTAACAGCCCAAATGGAAGAAAACCAGCATTCTCTCTTCCTCCTCCAGTCCACTTGATACCACTGCATCTTCTTCCTAGCTGTCACAATGAACATCCCTGCTCCTTCCCTTCAGCCTAACAGCTGAAGGGTCACTTTTTATTTTGTAGTTACAAGTACCATTCTGATTTTACCTCCTCTCCCTACAAGGTCTGAGATGCAAGCCCATAGAACAGGTTTTCTTCACCATTTTTGCTGCAGAAAAAGACAAGTCAGGGCATTAGCCTGCTCTCCCATGAACTCTCTAAAGATGTCAACTCAAGATGACAGCACAAGCACACCTTTCCAACTGCCCTGTCATGCCAGTAGGGTAGGTGCCCAGATGGAAGGAGCTGCTGGAGCACATCACTCCTCCCTGCCAGCCCGTATGATGGCTTGCCCTCCTGTATGGGGCAGCAGGATGTTAAGAGCAGTAAAAGCACGGTGATGCGCACCTGCACCCAGGGAGGTTCTCATGAGGGTCACTCACCTTGGGAAGCCACTGATTTCTAGGTTTATGTGGATCCTCAAACATAGAAACATTGTTCCTGACTGACTTTGAAGTGCATGCTTTATTTCTAAAAGTTCCCTGGACCTTCCATGTGAAAAGACACTATAAAACATACAGGTGCAAGAGTGATTCTGTGTGTGATTCAATTCAGAATGAATAATTGATGTTCTCATTCCAAACTTCAACCTTTGCAAACACATACATTATTTCTGCTAATGATTTTCATTCACTTTTTTTTCAAATAAATTAATTAATAAATTAACATGGATTAACAATCAACATAATCTTAAAATTATTTTCGTCTGATTTTGTGTGCATTCCTAAGAGAAAAATGTACACAGGCATTTACAAGTTTGTGTATTTTCATTGATAATGTATCAGAACACAATTTGAAACTGGTAACTTACTTCTATTAGTGATTCTTAAATGAATAATCAGCAGAGATGCTTAGATACACGGAACTTCCCATTCTGTCAGGCTTACTGTCTCTAAAAATAAGCAAGAAGTTGTTTACTGCATTTTTCAAGAGGAACATCCTCTCCAAGATGGGTGCACACAGGAGTATCCAAGTTTTGGGATACTTGTGATCCCATTTCATGAACCTTGTAAACAGCTGTCACTACAGCCAGCTTTCAGTAAAGTAAGCTTAAGTAAATAAAAGGACTACTATTAAATTATGCAGAAGGCTCAAATCATGGAAATACATTTCTTTGTACTTATTTCTAACTTGTGGTTCTGATAGTTCCACTGCCTTTCATGCTCAGGTACTTTACAATTTTGTGTCCTCAAACCAGCAAAGATTTTCCTGCCACCATCAAACTTCACAAACTTTTCAAAACTCAGACCTCGATTTTGACAAAAGCTGCTTCTTTCACTAAATTCAGCGCACAGCAGGATGTAGCTATTGTGTCAGAACTAAGTTCCTTACTTTATTTCATTTATTGAAACAAAAATATGCATGACTGCTTCAGTACAGTTCTAAACAAAATGTCTTACACTGAAACACTTTTCCTAGTCTCCTGTAAATCATCTGAATATCAGACAGGAGCTACTGGCAAGCTCACCTTTCCACTTTAGAAATACAGGACAAAGACATCTCAGGCTCTTATCTGCTTTCAGGGAAATAATCAAGTGTTTTTGAGATAATAAGCAGAGATATCAGTGAAAGTAACTACAATTCACATCTGTACAGTTATTAAAATATTTTAAACCTTATTTAAAATACTAGATAATTATTTTTCTTTCTAAGGCACCCTTTCTTTTTTCTCTATTGCTGAAACAAAAGCTAGCAGAATCTACAGTGGTCCTGCAATTTATAACCATGGCCGGATCATTAGGCAAAAAGACTGCCTTGATGAATCCTTACAGGCAGTGAAGTAGTCCCCAATTACACCTAGAACTTGTTTTATTCCACCTAAATGAGCAGATTTAAAAAAAAATGTCTACAAGTACCTTTTTTTCCCTGAACATTAAGCATCTGGTTATGGAAGCAGTTGAGACATCAGTATGTTGCAAATGGCACAGCTGATCAGCTAGAACAGTGAGGCGAGAGGTATCTATTACACGTGCTTTGTCTACCAGGGTCCAGATTCTGCAGCCATTTTAACCATACACTGTAAAGCATATTTAGCTATAAAGTGGGTTTTTTGAAACACAGTTAGTTTAGAATGAGGCTGGTCTACTAAGAAGTTATATTGAGGTGTTATACATGAACATGAAGTATATGTTCCCCTAGTAATAGCTTTATTATTACTGGACATTAATTTTCAAGTGAAAAATATGTTCTGAAACAAAAGGAGCAAAAGTCATCAGCAAAATTGTTTCTCATTTCATCAAAGATTCAAACCCTCCATTATAAACTGATTTTTGTTATATCATATGGTGCCTTTAGGGGATTGTTCTCTTGGAACAGAATTGCTGAATTAGGTACAGTCTCTCTGTATTCCTGCAATAGCCTACTAACTTTGTGCAGGCATGAAATTATACAGCCTCATAAGATATCGGTAATAGGTATGTTTTATTTTTGCACAAATACTTTTTGGTGAAGAAAAAATTACTTGTCTGTGTGACTTGACTCAATGCAAATAAACTGTACTCAGCTAAGATCTGATCATGTGGGGTCCTCATGATTTACTCCTGTGCTTGACTAGAGTCTTTTTTAAATCCCTAATATCTATTAAAATAACCAAGATTAGCTAATTCCACCAAGAGCGGGGCATACAGACCAGAAATACAAAAGCCTTGGCAAGTGAAAATGGTATTAATCCTAATCCTCTAGCTCCCACACAGAGAACTGTAAATACACAGAAATATGCATGGAATCTAATACCAACCAGGCAGGCCAGGAGGTAGCCTTGAGGCAAAGCAAGGTTTCTAGCATCTCATTACTAATGTTACATGAAAATAACAGTGCTTTCTTCTCATTCTCATAGAATCATAGCCATTCTATGATTCTATGAACAGTGCTTTCTTCTCATTTACACTTTAATTTCTTTTTGAACCCAACTGGGACTTCGGGTCTTGGATCCAGCTGACATCACCAAACAAGAATAGTTCGGCTGACCACCCTCTGACAGAGAGAAAAAGATGCTTAGACAGAGAAAAGTGAAGGCAAAGGATCATCACAGGGATGCTCTGGCCTCCTGACAGCTTTCAGAGTTTTTGGAGGCAGTCCCTGTAATCATTCTCCAGCAGAACATACCTTTGCTTTTTCAAGAAAAGTTTCACGAGTGGAAATTTGCAAGGGCTGTTCCCACTTGGTATTGTTCTCCCCATTTTTTACTCACAATACAGAAGATCTGTTCTTACATTTCCCAAATACCTCAAATGTGAAAGAAGATAATCACTAAAATCACTGTCAGGCCATTTGCCCGTTACTATAAGGGAAAATTCTAGTGGTGCCTGAAATATTTCAAGCTATACAACTAGAGCATCTCTGCCTTCCTAAGTCCATTACCTCCAGAGTGTTGCTTAGCTCTTCTGAGGTGGTTGAGTGCATTTAGTGAATTTATGTGCATTCATTGTGATTTGAAATCGCAGAAATAGCACAATTATATTCAATTATAAAGCAGGAAAAATTGGGGAAAATATTCTGTAATGCTATGCATATAGCTGCTTACAGATGTTTTCTACTTTGAAACTAGTTCACTGAAATGCTGAGAAGAGTGGGAATAAATGACACAGCACAAATAAAATTAGTATTGCGAAACAGATGTTCAACAAGTCTCTGTCTAGCTTTGTTTTCTGCTGTAACAATCAAGAATTCACAACTGGTATGGAGATTTTTCTATAACAGAATCCCACTCGTGCATAAAAATAACTTTTTAATGTACTTTTTACTCAACAACATTGTTATATATTCAAGGATAAATGAGTCATCTCGCTTGCTCACTGTTTGGCACCATTTGTTTGGTTATATTCCAAGTCGTATGTTAGATAGTATATCAAGGAAATTCTCATTCTAATATTTGTAAAAAAGCTGCATTAAGTTTTAGTCCTAACAAAATCCAATGGATTTACCTGGATTACTTCCAACAGCAATTTTGGATTTGTCTGATCTTAAGCTACAGCAAGAGCTAGCAAGTTAGCCTTTAATTTGCTTCAGATGATCATTGCCAATTCATCTGTAAGTACAAGCAGTCTCACAGGAGGCTGTCATACCTCTTAAGACCTCAGAGAAAGGGATAAACAGAATATAAAAGTAATGTGTAACATACAATGGAATTCTCTAATGGAAGAAAATCAAAATCCTCTCCCTCACCTGCTCAAAACTGAAAGCCTGTAATGTAAAGTAAGGAACATCTATGCTTTAGAATACCCCTAGTGAGTCTTAATGCAACCCTCAGGAGCAAGTAAAAGGGATAGAAATACAGCCCAACAGCCAGACTGGCACATTGACTCCCGCTGCTGAACAAACCCAGACTAAAATAAGTGTGTTTCTATCAAGCTCTCTGAAGCAACAGTACTTTAGCAAGTAATAATATCCTTCTGAATACTAGCAACTTAGGATTCAGTCTCAAAATGGTTTATCAGCAATCCAACAGTGCCATCTATCAGATTGCAATAGAATTCTATTTTTCCATATGGCAACACAAATGTACGAGTCATTCTCCAATGCTAAACCCTAGCAAGATTTGAACTACAGGAAGTGTGCAAAAGAGCAGTGATCGTTCATACATTGAATAGATGCAGGCAAAGTTCCAGCTATTCGTAAGGGTACAATACATTTTACATCCAATGCAGTGAAAAAGATATTCTTGTCTGTTCTATAAAGAAGGAATAAAAAAGGCAAGATTAGCTTTGCTTTTAAAAAATGTTAGACTCATTTTTAGGGAGCATCAGTTAAACTATTTTTCAGTAAATGGCTTATCTTCACTTTTATTGTGATTGCCAAGTGACTGTCTGGAGCTAAATATCTGAAATCCACCCTGAAACTTACAATCTAGCGATCTCGCGTCATTTAAAATAATGTAGAGAGATCTTCTTCAACAAAAATATTTTTAAAACTTCATTTCTGAAATACTACCATTAGAAAAAAATTGTCTTTCTTGTCCTGCAGAGCTTAAGTCAGTAGACAGACTAAATGAAAAGTAATCCTCACAAAATTAAGGTAGAGTACAATAAGGACTTTAGAAGTAAGGGATACTGATGTCCTACTTGTCCTTCGATTTAACATGTAAGTTTTAGTTTCCTCTTCCTTTAAAGAACAAAACTACACAGTGTAAACTTAACATAATTTAAATGAAGGAAATGAGCAGGTGATTCAGAGGACAGGCAATACCCCCAACATGTGACTCAGGTTTGGAGAAGATGTTGCCTTTACACTCAAACAAAACTGCTTCTTCTTAAAATACATCAGGCAATGTTGCTATGCTACTTTTCAGAAGTCAAATGGAATTGTTTTCTATTAACTTAGACTTGGAGCTACACCATTGTCACTGTGCAGTAGAAAACACAAAACTATAAAAATCACCTGTTTAATAAAGTACAGAACTTCTATGGCACTAAGTGGGTAAATTCTACTCCTCTTGACTCTATCATGTAAATAACACGTAAATAGTGTACAAGTATGTTCCTGTCCACAGACCAGTAAGCAATACAGAACTGTCACAAATAGATATGCAGATGTAGGTCTTTCTGTGATGAAGTGGGATCAAAGATTAATGTTTCTGGTCTTGAATTTACATGACGCATTTTATTCCACCCCATAGCTATCAGCGAGCAAATCAGATTAAACACTGCTTGACAAGTTCTGGGAAATTCACTACATAAATTATTCAGTAATATTTTTATTTCTTTAGCCAAATTTGTAGAGATAGTAGAACAATTAGTAGATTATTCAGAGATAGATGAAACTCTCTTCCAGTTCATTGGCACTAAAGCACTCTATATTGTATGCAGAACACGATATTCATTAGCAAAATATCCAAAGTTATTTATAAATTAGGATGATGTCTGAAAATTTTGACAAATCACATATATGTTATATTGGCAGTATTATAAAGTAGATCCCTGCAACTCAAAATGTCAGAAATATTGAAACAGAAGTCATTCTTTTGCAATGAGTAAGAAAATTAATTCTGTCATAACGTCTTGTATAATTAATTGCTTTTCTTTTCTTTGTTGGACTACCTCAGTAGGAAGATCTCTCTTGAATAATCTACTGTCTGGCCTTGATTTGGATTCCAAATTTGTAAGCATTTAATACTGAATGAGATGAAATTTATCAGTTACTTTAGAATCAGTGGACTACACAAATTCATAGTTTAATCAATAGCCTTCGTTATGAATAATCCAATAGTATCTTAAAAATCAATATAAAGTGAGATTTCCAAAAGCCCACAGTATCGGCCAATCTCTGCCCCCATTAAAATCAATGGGAGATCCATCACAGACTTCTGGGAGCAGTAAAGAAGCAGAAAGGGGATAATTTGAAAGCATCTTACGTGGCAAACTTGGCGACATCAGCTCAAAACTGAGTGCTTTGAAAAAATTCTTACCCTCTATCATAAATCCTTAAACCTAAATACATTCTTAGCTATTTCTGTGCATTTCCAAGGTGTGAAAGTGAGCTGCATAGGTAAAGCTACTTTGGATCCATGTGTTTACTTCAAACAGTTTTAAAGAGATATAAGTTAAACAAGAATGCTGTGATTTCTGTCCCCTCAACAATCACTATTCAAAAAATTAATTTTGTTGGAACACGTCTTACAAACTCCCTCATTATTATATTTTGCTATTTTAACTGATATGTGACTTCAGACCATGTAGACTAAATTTGGTCTGGGTGTGCATTAACACTGGTTTAACATCACTATGTTCAGAGCAAAGAGGACTATACTAACAGCCTCCTGTGCAGTTTATTCCTACCACTAACATATCTGAGATGATGGACAATGAGGTCACAGAAAGTATTGTTAAATCCAATACATACATTTTGATCAGAAACTTTTTCTGCTACAGCTAGAAATGTTCATGAATTATACCATATATTTTTGTCAATTCTACCATATTCTATTATGATACATTCTACCACAATGAGCATGAATTCTGTTATCTCTGGGGAGACTACAATGGGAGCCATTCAAACACTACACTTACAATTCCTCTATTCAAACTTACCACAATAGACAGATCCAGCTACAATATATGACCAGAGATTGACCTTCTGTGTTAGCTCATCTTCAGCAAGAAAAACAGCTCTGCAGAAGCAATTGACAAAAATGGAGTATTCTTTTAATTGTTCTAAAGGCAAAAATTCCCTGAAAACACAAACACAGATATGCAACTACAGTTCCAGCACAGTGCAGCAGTCCTCTGTTTATAACCAACACATTGACATTCAATAAACAGTGCTGCATAAAATTTCATCTCCCTGCAGGGAAAAATTTAAACTTACTTTATTATTCCTTTGGAATATTTTAAATGAGGAAAAAAAAAAAAAAAAAAAGATAAACTACAGTTGACCCTAGGCATTATAAATGTCATTAAGGCTCTCACTCTGTTAGGTCCATCTGTTGCTTTTCAGGCCAGCTATTCATTAACCTTATTAGCACCAGCCCCTATAGCCTTGAGCTGACATTTCCCTGGTTAATATGGAAAGCCCATTTCCTAGCACACATGAAGAGGCTAATTAATGAATTTGAATTAATTGTTTAATAGATGGAATAAGATAGAGAAACAACTGGTCTGTGTTTTTCAAGATTCAACACAAAATTCCTTTCTGTGGGCTTCTATTGGACTACAGTGTGGTTATATATTAATATATAGCCTTGCACAGCTACTCTCCTAATCAAATCAGCAGAAAATCAGTCTCCTTGGCGTCAGTAATAATCTGTATCTGTTGCAGCAATATAAATCCAACTGGTATACTATCAGATTTTGTACTAGATTTACTGGTGAGATGAAAAAACAACAGCAAATGCATTCACTCAGCAGCTATACACAGCAGCTTAAAACGATATGAATACATAAACTGTTTGTCACAGTTAACCCATTGATATGAAGTCAGAGTAAGGTGAATGGTTTGGTTTTTAATCCCAGTGCTTCTTCATGCTGGGCTTTCATGCAATTTTTCACTCCCACAGAGAATACTATGAGCAGTATAATTTGCAGAATGACTTTAGAAGGAAATGTTTTTTTTCCTGTTCACTTTAGATTAGGTACTGCAAGCATAAACAAAATTTCATATATTGCTAAACCAGCACATACTAAAACAAATGTTTCAGAAGCAAACGATATGAAATCCTTCCATATCACAGACTAGGTGGCAAAACCTGACATTATTTCATGCATTAAAAAGGAATGATGAACTCTCTCCCGTCAAAAGGTTGTTTGCAATTATTTCTGAAAAGCCTAAAGTGAAAGTAAATGAACTAATGGGTTAAACTAGACAAGGACAGTACTTCAGTTGCCTTCCTTAGCATTCCTCTGGCATTTCTGATTCTTCTTGTACCTGTGGCAATACCAGGTAATTTTCAGATAATTTTTTCACATAAGTGGAATGTCAGGATAATTTATAGAGGTGCCCTATTCTTTCTGACTGGTTTATTTAGTTAGAAGGAAGCCTTTTAGGATTTTAAGGTTAAAATTAAGACTGTCCTTCCTAAAAACACACAGTTCAGCAATTCAGAAGTGTAATTAATTAAAAAAAAGATCTGACCTACAGACTTGACTACAATTACTGTAGGTAGAATGTACTGGAAAACATAGGGTTGCCCAAATCTCTTTTTCTTCAAGGAGATAGTCATCAAGTATTCCACCTCTGTTAATCATTGTGTGTCACTTCTCGTGAAGTTATCTGCTTCTACCACTTGTCCTAACCCTTTGTAAGACACAGCCTCTCTTTTCTTATTCAAATCTTTTCCAGCCATCAGCAGACCAGCAATAGTTGATATAAAAAAAAAAAAAAAAAAAAAAAAAAAAAGAATAATAGTCATATTTGATATAGCTCTTATCCAAAACCCAGTGAAATCAGTGGAAAGATTTGCAGAAAATTCACCTGGCTTTGGAGTGCACTGAGTGCCTTGCACAACAGCACGTGTCCCTAGTAGCCTTAACTCTGCACTCCTCCTGTTGTGGTCTAACCCCAGCAGGCAGCTCGGCAGCACGCAGCCGCTCCCTCACACCCCTCACGAGGATGGGGAGAGAATTCATGGGCTGAAATACAGGCAGTTTACTAGGTAAAGCAAAAACTGTGTATGCAAGAAAAGCAAAACCAGCAAATCATTCACCAACAGGCAGGTGTTTGGCCACCTGCTTTATTGTTCAGCATTATGCCATGTGGTATGAGACATCCCTTTGGCCAGTTTGGGTCAGCTGTCCTGGCTGAGTCCCCTCCCAGTTTTGTGTGCACCCCCAGCTCCTTGGTGGCAGAGCAGCTGAAATGTCATTAAGTATAAGATTTGGAAAATAAAAAAAAAAAAAAGGAAAAGAAGAAAAACAAACAAATTTCTTCAAAACTCAGAAACAGTTTTAGATTTACTTCACATTTGATTCAGGAAATATGTTAAGAAATGGAGTGATTATCATGTAAGCCATTGCTTAGTATGGGTAATACTATTTTAATTGTTAATATTAAAAATGCCCTACAACACCAAGAGAGGGATGAAAAGAACAGAAAGTTTCTAGCCGCTCTTCTGCTTTCGCTCCTCTGCAATGTGAGGAGCAGCAAGCTGGAACTCAGTAATGGAAAAACTCTCACAGTTCTTGTGCAACAGATGTTTTTGCAAGTGCTTAGATTCCCAGAGATAACTACATAAGCTCCTTCATCCTAACCGAACAGCACATTACCCAGCAATCACGTAGCAGCCTTCATGTGAGATTTCATATAAAAATATAAGGCACCAAAAAGAGAAGTTTCACACCTAGGAAGATACTGTCTTTTTTTCCAATGTAATTCTTTTTTTTTTTTTTTCATGCTGAATATTCAGCTCTTGCAGTTTATGTGGCTGTGACAGTACATTTATCAATTTGCTGGCATGAAGTTTGTGCTTTCCCTTAACTTGCACAAGGCTACCTCACAAGTCAGTTCCTAACTGAAATCAAGATTCTTTCTACAGTCTTGCACATGAAGAAGAAAAGGCTCTGTGCCTTATCCTTTATTATGGAACAAAGACAAAATACAGGAAGTATGAGAAAAATGCACATTTTATTCCCATTTAGGATGGTAATTTTTTCTTGTTCTTCTGCAGTCCTTTGTTCTCCATCAGGGTGAGGCCAAGCACAAAATACCCCCCAAATATTCTTATTAGTGCTGTTACAAATTATGTAGGTAAATATTAAAACTGAATATTGCATACTATTTTTTCCAGTTAGAAGAATAAGTAATCTGCTTATTTCTATCAGCAAATGAAAGAAAAAATCGGAGATCATGACTCTATTTCAAAATGATTGTTCACACAGCTTTGACTCTACTGGAATGTAAACATTTTCCTTGGGGTATTGGAAGTTATCTCATATTCAGGAGAATTTAATACATGTTTCTTAAATAATCTATTTGAATGCATACTACTCAAAGACTAAAGAACTCCTTCCACCTAGAAAAAGAAGAGGGCATGTCTCTCAATTTTATAGGAATTGAAGCGGTGGCTGTCAAGGTTTTAAATGCACAGGGAGCAGGTGAGTTTGTACCGCTTATATATATAAAAAAAAAAAAAAAAAAAAAAGCAACCCAATAACAACCACAAAGCCTTCCTTGTGAGCTAAGTTATGTAAATTGAAGAATGCCCTTACTGTCAGCAGGTATATTATTCTGCAGAAGACAGACAACTGTGTTAATCTCTCTTCTGCTTAATCCCTGTCTCTCCACAAATCATCATGTCGACAGTTTAAACTGATTTAGATGTGACTAAAATCAAGAAAAGGAGATAGTCTCGGGATGCTGGGGCTGATGCAGGCCTCCAAGAGGTAATTTTGTTTGTGGTAGAGAGAGAGCGCAGGAGAGAGAGTAAATCTAACAAATCTAACAAAGCAGCCCTCTGGCCCAGCCCTGAGGATCAAATCCAATTCTACCAAGATACACATTAAGCCCTGTCTATCACAGCTTTGCCCTTGAAAAGACAAATAATGATGAGATTCACCTCGTTGTGCTTGTCTACAGAGTGAAGAGACAAAAGACATTTAAGGAACCTGAACTATTGCTCATTTTGGATATCCTTTATTATTTAATTTTTATTAGCTTAGAGTGGGGGTAAAAAAGCAGTTAATTCTGTTAGTTTAACCACTTGTTATCCTCTAAGTGGGAAGCAGTAATCACTAAAGTAATAGATGCAGTCAATGATCGAGAAAGCTGTGTTCGGTAGAACAGTGGCTCATGCATTATGCATCTTGACCAAATTATTTATTGCAAACTGCAGCTTTTGTACTTCTTTTTGGTGAAAAGGACCAATTTCTACTTAATGCCGTGCTGAAAATGTTCTCAAAAGACTGCTGTGAACTGAAAAAGCCCCAGTGCAACTTTGAATATTTAATTTAATCATTTTCTGATAGCATAAAAGTTAGATTCACTCATTTTCTTCCCGTGCCTGGACTCTGTCAAAACCAGTCCTTTAGAATTATTTTTCAGTACTTAATAGTTACATTTTAGATGAAAGAGGTTCTTTTTCAATAAGGATTACTAGCATGCCACTCCTGAAGTTTTTAAAACAGAAATTACATCATTTAATCACTTTAGCTTTAACTGTTATCTGATCAAATTAGCATTTTCAAGACTACACCTGAAATAACAAAAATAGTCTTTAGAATAATCTTCAATGCAAAGGAAATTGTAATTACCTAGGTGGTCTGCATGATCACAGCTTGCAATTCTGTCTCAGAAGGAAACCAGAAAATTAATTAGCTAATGTTAGTGATACTCTTTGAAGATGAATAGCTTTATGAAAGTGCTAAGAATTATTACAGTTATTAGATAGCACAATTAACCACTACTCA
>VXAV01003666.1:25191-42116 GCA_013399715.1 Alectura lathami | reverse complement strand
AAAAAAAAAAAAAAAAAAAAAGTATTAAATCGAAAGCACTTCACCCAGAATTTTTATTAAAAAAATAACTGTGCTGTTGTACCTGTTGTACATTTCTGAGGGAAAGATAAGATTGCTCAATGACATATTGCAATGGCGAAGACAAAAAAAAGAAACTGAAAATCACTATTTATGGGTTATCATAAGAGACCTGTTCTGAAGAACAGGAACAAAGTAAACAAAAGATTTCTGTTTCCTTAAATGCCTGAGTAAGCATCAGATTAAAGCATCTAGGCAGCTCCAGTAAATTTATTTTTCTCTCATGCACATTACTTGATCTGAAGATATTTTACAATAAAAATTGTTTACGATGTAAATCATTTTCAATATAAATCTAAACTCACTTAAAGTACTAGTCTAAAACCAATTCAAATCATTAGGAGACTTTTTACTGATGTCAGTTATCCTGTCCTTAACACTATATGCAAAGGACACCAAAACCAACAGATGTTCCAGCTTTCTGCAGTTAATTCACAGTATTGCTTTATGCTGAACTAGATGAGGAAAAGCTTTCCAAATAGATGACATGTATTTACCAACACAGGTGCCATCACCGATGCATTCCTGCTAATCTAAAACTTCAGATCTGGCTGTAGGGATGAAATGCCTTCTAGATAAAGATTTTTGTTGCCAACAACCACAACAGCTCCTCTGCTGAACAGAAATATGTCTCATTTCTGCACTACATATGAGAGTCAGGGAAGAAGAAGAATCTGGAAGAGCACCCAAAGCTATGGTGTACTGAACACTTTAAATTCAAAACCATAAAACCCAGATCCATCCAGCAGGATCCGATGTACACATCCCTGCAGCAATCAAATGAGGAATCAAGAATGACTAAAGAGGTCTTTAAATGCTGTAGAAGTGCAATAGGAGATGAGATGTGTGTTCCAACTTTTCTGCTGAGTTAAAAAATAGTTGCTTTTTTTTTTCTTTTTTTTTTTCTCTTAATTGCATTAAGAAAACGTCATTCAAAGNGAAAGGAGCAGCCAGGCAACCTAGAGTAAAGGAGGAACCATTTCATAATCACAATGCCAGCTGATGCTCACGAAGCTGGAGTCAAAAGACAACACAAAGCATCTGGTCATCCCAAGAAAGCATCAGACTGTATAAAGAATCTGATAAAAACACTAGAAAAATTCCCCCCAAATTGTTATACTTTAACTAATCATCTGGAGATTCAGTTTTGAGTGCAAATAACCAGAGAAATTGTAGAAACACATTGGCAACCAGTTGAAGAAACAGCTCTGTGTACTAATTTGAAAAGGAAATGACATACTTGTTCACTCAATCCTTTCAGTTTCTGTAACTTTTCACAGACTTTGTTGAAAAAGGATCAGAATCAATCTTTCACATTCACTTTCTAACTACCTTGGGGCACTGACGAGGAAAAGGTAAAAAACGTTCAAAGGCCATTGCTTTTCCTAGTGCATAAGGAACTGCTCCTAGACTGGATGGGTTGACGGATGGAAAGAAAAAGAGAGATAATCTGTGTGCCTGTAAATACATGTGGGCACACAGCTTTCATGTGTATAGAAATGTGTGTACATACAGATAGGTATCAAAAAGTGTGCTTGCAACAGACAAAACTTACTTCAGACAGACCCCCATGGGAACGCAATCGAAAAGGAAAAAAAAAAGTGCTGCAGTGAGAATGCTTATGAGCACCCTGAAGTTAGCTAACATCCATTTCAAAAATATTCAAACACTATAGCAAGTAGGAATGGTAGACATTTGTGGAAAACACAACAGTTTGAAACAGTAAGAAGATCTGATGCACTGCAGTAGCTAAGGTAACATTTTTGAATTTAAGAATCAAAACAAAGATCTCAAAAAAAAAAATTTAAATAGATGCAGTACAGCATACATGGCTTATTAAGTCAGTCACAACATTTCTGTTTTAAGCAGAGTAGCTATTTTAACCACAGACTTCTGATTTTTAAACAAAGCTCCTGATCTCATGCAGGGTTAGCCTGGATTTTAAATTCTCATAGAAGCAGTTTCATATGTTAGAGAAAACTCAATAGATGGAAAATAGATTGTTTTTCCTCAGTGATTATTTTATTCCATACATCACTGAGTTGCTAAAGGCAGTGGGACACTCCCCTGTGGTGCTTTTTGCTTGGTATTTGTCAAGTGAGTTGCAGAATTGTTCATCCGGTACTAATAAACAATCTCATTAATGCTGTCTGAGCCCTGCTGCCTGCTCCAGCAAATCTGTCCAAACCTTCATAGACTAGTCACCTTTACTGCAACACACTATCTCCCTTGTGTGCAAGGAAAACTCCTCCCTGCTGCATTCCTTTTCTCCCCCACTCTCTCTTCATGGTCCCAGCCATTAAATTAACACAAAAACAACGATGTAGAAAAACCAACCTATCAATTTCACAGGTGCATATTGTTCTCACAAATTACATTACACTATGCAATACAAACCGTATGATCCAGGGGCTGACAATTTTTCATCCCCCTATTATTCACAGACTTTGTTACTCAATGCAAACAGTTCATTAAAACTCCAGAGAAAGCTGATTTAAAAGCAAGGATTCAAACCCCATTCAAGTGTACCTCAGATCTCAGTCCTCAGTTTAGGAAAATCACATTAATTTGCTCTGTTGAAGCTTAGAGCCCCTTCAAAAGCAAACAAAGTCTCATGACTCATTTCAATTGTCTGATTAGTCACTCATCAGCCTGGCAAACCCTTGCCCATGTGAACATTTGTGTGATGGGTCCCCAGGTGAAAGAAAGGTGAAATAATTAATAATTTTCTGGAGAAGGTCCCAGAAGCATTTAATTATTTTTGTATCTCTAAATAGGCAGGTAGCTAGATAGCCTGTTGTATTTTTCTAAGGGAAAATCTTTTGCTTTGAGAGTTTAAAAACTAGCTTGTTTTTTCTTATTCAGCTTTTGTTTTCATCTTAGGCAGTATCTTTACAGAGTATTTGTGCAAAAGGTTTACAGTTCAAAAAGATATTTCTCTGAGTTATTCAAGCATGAGAATAGGAACCACTAATGACAAAATGACAAGCCATAACACCCTTATAAGAGAAGGTCTGCAGATGTAAAGGTATTGACAAAAGCGCTCATAGCATCTTTACAATGCAAATATAAGATCTGAAGGCTTTGAAGCCTCTGGAGTGAACAAACCCAATGCAAGAAACATCAAAATAACAAGAAGCTGTTACAGAGAATGTTTCCATGCAGCTAGAAATCTCAGCTCCTCGGTTTTGAGATCTGACCTACACACACATCATCCAGGTGACAGATTCCCTTGGGATTAGGGGCAGGCTTCATGTGTGTACATGTCACATCATCCCTTTACTCAGCTCATTCAGGTACTGAAAATTCAGAATCCTTATTTTACAAAATTGTGATGACAGACAGACACTACTTTCTGACTGAGACAGAGTGAATTCACAAAAGGTGATAGTTCTTTCTGCAGGAATAGGAAAATAACTGCTTAATGAGGAGCTAGGTAGCACAGTTTTCCCTTCAAAATTTGCTCACAGCTTCCAAGGCACCTGGATTTTTGCAGTCTTTCCCAGAATTATTCATACATGTCAAATCTCATTTTATTCTTTGTAAAATACTTGTGGCAATTTACTATTGCCAAAAGGGGGAAAAAGAAGATGATTCCTTACCATTAGATTCAAAGTCTGCTTCAGAAATGAGAAGTAGGAATTTAAAAGTGGGCTGAGTTCCATTAATGTCATTTCATAAACTTTCCTCCTGCATTCTCATCTGAAGTTGTGTGTCCTGCCCTGCACAGCAAACCAAGCAGCTGTCATATGACAGTGACAGTCAGTGCTGTACCTAGATGTAAAATCATTCACTGAAGGCAGACAAAATAGGAAAAGCCTCATGTTATCCTATCCCTGCTTTCTAAAATCCAGTTTCTTTTACAATACAAATTTATAAAACATAGACTAGTTTTTCAATATAGCTCTGTTTTAAAGGAGTGACCAGAAGTATGAATGCATAATGTTTTCCAGCAATTAGCTATTAATGAAGATATGCCTCCTTGACATGGGAGACAAAAATTTAGAGAAGTGCTTGAGTGACTAAAATTCATCATGAATTGAACTTGCGCGCATAAAAACCCCATGAAGCACAGGACAAAGTCCTGGAAAGCAATCCAATACATCCCACGTTCTTTACTGAATTACATGTTTCTGTTATGATGGAGTGATTAGCTGACCACTTTTTCCATCACACATATACATCAGTAACGGAGATCAAACAGCAAAGCATTCATAGGTAAAAGGCAGCAAAAGCAAAAGCCAAAAAGACAAAAAGCCAAATGAACGTTTATTGCTCAGTTACAATTGCTTATATAGCATTAGCTTTGTGACTAAATATATCTTGCGTTTTCATTAGGTTATAATAGCGTCACTCATTAAGCTCTAACCTATGACTTATCCTCTAATTATAATATGTTCCTGCCCTACCCAAATGCTAGCTCCTTATCTTGTCGTGCAGGAATGTCCTTGAGAAAGCTGGACTGTTCACAAGCTTGGGTTGCTCACATGCTCGTTGCTCTGTAAGAAATGCTCTGCAACACATCAGCAAATTGTGAAACATGATGAAGATAGTACCCTCTGCTGCTACTACAAAATAAATGACTGTATCATAAAAAACATTAGCTTTTATTTGTTTTCATTGTCTCTATCTGCAAAAACGAACTTTGCAAAAGGGATTAATAAAACATAGGTTCGCTTTTCATTTTATGTGGTTATTGACCATCAGGGTGAAACAATCCCCATGCATGACTATGCTGAATAACCAGATAGCCAGCTAGGCCATTTCAATAAAGCCTAATCCAAAATAACCACCAAAAGGAGACATAAATTAAGAAACAGACTTACCATTAAACTAAAAAATTTATTCCTCACACAATTTTCTTGTTATTTCCATTGTGCATTTTTGTTCTCACCATTCCTGCTCATTTTGACAAATTCATTTTCACTTTAGTTGATCTCTTATTTCTGCGTTGTCATGCGTTGTACTGTCTAGTCATTTTCACCCTTTTTATAATACCGTCTGTATTCTTTTTTTTTCCTTTGCAATTCTCTAAAGGATTTCCTGCACTCCTTATCTCTTTCCTATTCAGTGATTGTCTTGGCTTCTGCTATCTCCTCTATACACTAAATTCTACCCAGATTGCATTCTTCACTTTTACGTTTGTTCAACCCCTTGCCCCTTTCAATCTGGTCTGGATTTACGCAGGCATGACATGGATGACTTTGAATGAGGCACGTCTATACTGCACATCAGAGCCCAACATGTATCTCCCTGGTTTTGCAGTGACTGCCACACGTCTGTCAGGCAAAACATCTCAGGTGTGGAAACAGTAAAACAACACCTGCACAGTGCTGCATCCGACTAAATAAGCTCCATCTGTCTTGCACAATTGAACTCCACCATACCACAGCCATGCTCCACTCCTTCTGGGCCCCTGGTCCGCTCTGCTGCTGCCAAGAGGTTTACCTAAGCAAGCTCAAGCATTGCTTTAAGGACAAGCATTCTTCGTTCTTCTTCTCTAACTGATGAAATTTCATTACCTGGAAAGAATAAAATTTGAACCCATATCAATAACTGTGTTATAATGATGCAATATTTCAGGAATATTTAGTTATGTTTAAAGAATATTTAGTTTTATATTTAAAGACTATATATATATTCTTTTCACTACTGATATACAGCAAGAATTTCCACAGACTCTCAGAACTATGTGAATTCTAAAATAAGGATGTCTTTGTGACTAGGAACATATCAGAACTGCACTGAATTCTGTCTGGAAAAATATCACTGAGATGTTATGGCTTAAAAAATGTCTTAAAGAAGAAAATTTGGTAAATTATTCTGAGAAATACCTAAAAAGCTTTAGTTGTCTATGAAAGATCATCCACAGACTAGCAGCACATCACGTTAATGCAAAAAGGAATTTTTGGCAGCAAACTAACTAGCTGTTCTTACAGCACAGGTGGAGTCAGCTATACACTGCACGTGCAAGACTGCAACAAACACCATCGAAATGTGCAATTAGCCCTCTTTTCTTCAGAATCAAGGATGAAAAATGGATTACTGTGGTACCTTGTACTGCAGTACTGATTAAGTACTGTCTTATTACCTTAAAAGATAAAAGTAGTTCTAATATTTGATCAGCATTTTATGATTTTGTTTAGTCTGGTTATCTGCCCTTTAGGTTTAGCTGTAAAATTTTGATGCCGAAGACTGATCTAATTCTGGCAAATATACAGATTTCTGTACCTCAGCGTCATGACTCACCAACCCCACCAAGGGGAGCAGTATTATTTTTGTCAGTAAATTAATGTAGCACGCACAAACACCAGCTACCTCCCTAGTTTGCTCTCCACAGCAGTCCTGCCTGTCGTGCTGGATCTATCCAGGTGCAGTACATACACTCAGCCGGCACTATCCCACAGGATGGGACAGGATAGAGAAGCTGTCTAGTTATTCACATGCCAGAAGAAGAACAACCACAGAAATGTTTCTATGCGTGGTGAGCAGCACAGGGCCCTGATATGACTGTATGTATGTGGATCCACTACTCTTCTCCTATCCTATCTCACTATCTTTCTCCTCCTCCTTCTTCTCTGACCCTGACATTCACAGGACTGTATCTCATGCATTTTCTCACTCTCTGAGGTGTTTTGTCCTTTCTTCAACACATTTTCTCTGAAGCACAATCATGTTGGCTGCTGGGTCTGGCCCCCTGTGACGGGGCTGTGGGAGCCGTCTGGAACCGGCCACGTCTGGCTCTGGACAGACCTGGTCTCGCCCCACAGAGCAGCCCTGCAGGGCCCGAACACACAACATAATTTTTAATTACATTCGCCCAGTGGTGGAGTCATGTGCTGTTTCTTAGTGCCTAGATTTGAACACAGAAACATTAAATGTACCACCCCAGATCTCAACACCCCAAAGTGTGACAGAACAACATCAATAGGTGACTATAGCTTGTTGTCAGCCAGAAATATGTGTAGAGTCTGTCAGATTTATGTTATTTACATTGTTTAAAGATGTGACCCGTGAATAGAAGCAGCATTAGTTGAGGGTTATGCACAAACACAGCTGAGCAGATTTTTCTTGCCATTTATTTAAGCATCTTCAGATGTTTTTGTCATTTTGACCATGACTTCAGAAAGATATACTTATTACTTGAAATGCTGCATTTTTTACATTTTCATTACTTTGATTTGTTGAGCTCACAGCAAGTTCAGCAGGATGTCTTTGCTCAGTCATGTTTTTCAGATCAAAAATACGCTGTGACATATTCTGACAAACGTACAGTTCCTGCAGCTTTCCTTACTGTAATATAATATTCAAATATCTTACAACAGTGGTAGTGTTTACATCATTTTACATTTTAATATAGGCCATATAGGTTTATATGCTTATAATAGTCTTTTAGGGACTGTAGTGTGTAGATCCCTAAGGGATCTGATCTAAAAGTTTAAGAGAGATCTGCAACAGATCCATGCATGTCAATGCATTCTTCAACAGCTCTGACTTTAGCAAATGATTAATTTCAGGTATTCCTATGAAGAATTAATATAATGAATCAAAGATGAAAGATAAAAATTAAAAAAATGTATATAATGAATCAAAGAAAAGAGGAGATAAAAGAGAGGAGGAACAGAAGAAAAGTAAGACAAAACGCAGAAGACCTCGTGAAGATGTTGGGAATTCACTGGGAGGAGGGCAACTGAAATGCCCACTTTCCCAACAAAAAAAATACTGAGTTATATCAAAAATAAGTCTCATTATTTGTCTTTATCTCTGTTGTGCATTGGTGTATCATCATTTTTACCAAAGTTGCTCCTCATCTTCAGGATACACTGAAAAGGATAGGACAAGTATGGCTTTAAACTTCAGCAAGCCTCCTTGGCCGACGACTCTCACTGGGACATTGAGAAGTTCACACAACTAGAAGCAACTTTACCCCTCTGTAGGTACCGGTTTGTACCTACATCGTTTGGATTGCAGGATCAGGCAGGGACTGAAGAGCATTGTACCTTCTTGATACAGTTTCTTTCTGCTCCACAGGATCGTTTCTGTCATAGCAAACTCTTAGGTACTTGCATAATAAAGCATTTTCTCCCTTTGAACTGCTCTGAGAAAAGATCAAAAGCTAATCTAGACAAATCAGAAATGTATATTTGCTTGCCCTCTCAGACTAGTGTCAGGCACATTAAGTCACTTAGCACAGAGAGACATTTGCATGGTATTAAAATGGTTCAGAATTTTTTAATTTTGGTTGAAATAAGTCATAAAATCTGTGTGACTGAATATATTCAAGAATGATACATTATACAATCTTCAGTGGACTACATTGATGATAGCAATGGTCTTGAATATAGGAACTATAAATTTCTGCAGCTATGTAACTTCTGTTTCAAATATTTTAGTTTACCTTTTCTTCATCTGAGAATTACAAAAAGCATCAAAAAACAAAACAAAAACAAAAACAAACAAAAAAAACCCAACACAAGTAGAATCCTTGAGTAGTTTTTCTACCGCTGAAGTTCTTTGACCTAATCTGAATATTGGATGCCATTCACCGCCAGAGGATTGCAAAAGGTCTTCTTTGAATATACCAACCTTCAAATGCCTGTGTAACACTTAAATGGTCCTTAATTTAGTGGCGGAACTGAACTAATTATCATGAACATCAAAAGGTTTCCAGAAATACAATCATTAAATATTTTCCCTTTTCCTAGCATTAAAAAGCAACTCCTGGCTTTATTAGCATAAGTTTTCTCTTTAATTGGGTGCTAATGATGGTGCTTTTTCAAGGATTTTCATGGCTAGTACCTTGGGGTAAATAAACATATAAATAGGTTTGGTAAGCTTTGGGGCTGAAATCTCAGGTTAATAGCATCATTATAAAGGGGATATACAATTACAACACTAAGTATTTCCCTAAATCAGCTTTGCTACTTTACACTTCAAAATGACTGGTAACATGGCTAAAGTCATTAATATATGCCCAAATTATTTATCTTTTTTTAATGGTGATTTTCTCACAGCTCGTGTCAACCTCTTAACAGCCATTTACTGGCTTTTAGTGATGCATTATATGCCAGTATCCTTGTCTGTTGTTCATTTGTTTTTTTGAACTCAAAATGGAGTAAACTACTCTAGAAGTAAACTAGGAGTAAACTAGCGTCAAGGAAGTAAAATCTGTAGAAACAAGATGTCAGACTAACATTCTTGATAGGTATTTAATTTTTCCAGATATTTAAGTAAAGACCATTTGCTGTCTATAGCCACAACTGGTGTTTGTTGGTACCTTGAGTCCTTCTATGATTCCCATAATGTGGTACTTTGTTCTGAAAGATTTCACAGAGGTGATTAAAATTCTCTCTTTCTTTAAAACTTAAATGAGCTCAGGCTAAGGCTTTTTCTTTTATCTTTTCATTTTGATAATGCAGGAGGCATGGAGGAGTGAGGGCCGTCACTGATGACATTTGGGGCGTAGGTTTGTCAGTGACAAAGTGCCACAAGCCCTGGTCCTACACTGTCTCAGTCTAGTGGTACCACAAGTCATTATTCTTTAGGAAACCCATAACAGTCTCCTGTCACTAACCTTCAGTCTGCAAAAGCAGTTTTCCGCCAGAGAATATCTCTATTGCTATTCTCAAAACATAATGACTTCTGCTTTGAGGTTCCACGAAAAAAAAAAAAAAAACATCAAATTATTGTTGTGTTTTATGCACTTACCTTAGCAGCAGTGGGTTTAACTAAAAAAATATTACTGTTTAGTAAATATTCTTTCGTACAAAAATACTTCATTCTGTGTAGCAGACTTAAACCTTTCCCAATCAGACAACAAAGAGGAAAAGCTGGCAGCAAGAGAGCTGCAATTCAGCTATTCTCCAAACTTCCAAGGCCAAATTTGCCTTTAGATGACATTTTTAAATTAAAAAAAAAACAAATAGCTATCACTTATACGAACTGGAAACTCTCCATTCTGCAGGAATTCTGACATTTTGAGCAAGATGAAAATTTATTAGACTAAGAAATAAGAATAGTGGAAAAAGTAAATCAGAAAATCAATATTGACTAAGGTCATGTTCAAATTTTCTGTTTGTAGAATTTTATAGTCTGCCAAAACAGTTAATGTTTTCTTTATGTAATGAAAAACAGAGGATGATTCTCTTTTCACTCTTTGAAAATTTCATTGAAAGAAATGTTATTTGTACAGAGACCATGGAGTACTCAGTGTGTACATGGGCATCCTTCATCAGAAAAAACAGATCGAGACTTTCTCCACACAGTGGTGCCCTGGCATTTCGAAGGTCACTGCAGAACATTTCCTATGCTACTGAATCACAGAAATGGCATGCAAATTTCTTCATTCTCCCACACAGCCTTTTTCTCTTTTTTACACTGTAAGTAATATAAATTTAGCTTATGAACATAATTCCAGCAATCTTGTGGAAATACCAACAGTAGTACCCACAATACTGAAAATCTGTCCATTCTAACGATCTTCTACAGAAAAAAATTACAATTTCTGAAGGTTTTGCTAGACAATTTCTTGTTGTTCATTTTTTTAATGTTGAAACAAGGCAAGATTTCATTACTATATAAAAAAAAAAATACTATTTAAAACCAATTCCCATCTATTTTTGAATAAGTTGCAATTGTAACAATTTGATATACCAGACTGAGACCTGGACCTTATCCTTTACAACCAAAAAGTTTGCTCACTAGTGTCTTTGTGCTTTTAGCTATGCGAGTGAATCACTTCTTTAACAATGCCCTCTGGTCAGCTGGCTTACTGCACTAGGCATTCAGCTTCAGACGGATGTGGGGAATATTAATCACGTCAATGTTTTACCTCCTACTGCCCTGACCTTCGCAGGGGAAAGCAAAGATCCCAGAAATAGAATATGTGAAGGAGTAGATTAATTTAGGGTGAGTCTTCTTCATTTTGGGCCGGATCCCAAGCCAGAATCAATTTAAAGACTCTGCTTAAGCCAGTAAAATTATGTTATTGAAACCAGTTGAATATCTTTTGCAACAGCAAACTTCACCCCTCAGGAGAATTGTTTTTTTAGTTGGTAATAGGCTGTTTGAAATATTAGAAACACTGAGTGTATATATATACATGTAAGTAAATGGTGCACCTTACGAGCAGACAGTGAAGACAGTGAAACTATCTTGATTGGCACCTTTTTAATTTCTGTGTAAACAATAATTAATTTTATTCTGGCAGACTATTTTTCAGTTATCTCTGCAGGCTGTCTTCTAATAATTGCTGGATTTTTTTCAGCACCTTACTAGTATGGTATTTTGAGTGTATCCAGTCTAAATTTCTCATTTTTAAGGAAGTTTTTAGTCTTTTAAGCTATAGTAGAAAGAAGAAAAAAAAAAAAGAAAAAGAAAAAAAAAGTTGTCTCGGTTGTCTCTGATAATTTGATGGCATTAAAAGCCTACACAGTAAATAAAAATAATAATTATTAAAAATAAATAAAAAAACCCTCAGAATATTGATAATGAACCGGTAATATTCTGGAACACTGATCATCGTTGCCACTTTTGAGACTGGCAGTGTAGCTGTTAGTCCCATTGCTCAGCTGAAGGAACTACGGTGGGGTTTTGGATGAAACAAGGTGAGCTGCTTTTGAAATCAGCCAGGTGTTAGGATGCAGAGGCAGCAGCGAGCACTAAGGGTCTGAAAAGCCCCAGATAAAAGCACAGACTGTGCTCATCTACCTATTGGAGTTATCATCATGTAATGAGCTTATGCCTCAGAGTAAACTCATCAGTCCTTACCCTGTCAGGGTGATGTTGGTAACAGGCTCCATTTTGGAAAGGCAGAGGTCTTGGCTGCTGCATGCTGTTCTCCATGCAGTGTAACTTGGTGCAACATCAGAGCAACAGTTAATAAGGCAAATTGGTTTGAAAGTAATATAATTAATTCCAGTGTAAATAATGTAACAAATCTTCACAAATTATTTAACTAAGCATGATACTGGCAGTTGGCAAGAGGCATTCGTGAACAGGATTAAAAAGGGAAAAAAAAAAAAAAAAAGCACCTTCTATCTGGAAAGCATTTTGATGACATCTATTTGTATCAAGGAATAAATGTTCATGAAATCTATCATGTTGATAACTTGTTATTTCCCCCAAAAACAGCTACATCTGGGGCAGGAGCTGAGCAAGCTGCCCCGCTAATGAGCCTGAGCCCAGTTTTGAAGGAAGAGCAGTGACAGGAGGTCGATAAAACTCTGACAGACAGGACGGGAGGGGGCTGCATGAGCGGCCAACCGTGGTCACTTCTCAAGACAGAGGAGCACCTGGCCTCTGGGGCAATCTCACACACTGGCATGAGCAAACACCTGCCACCAGAGGGTCTCTGGTGTGCCAGGAGCCTGCAGCCCAGGGGCTGCCCCACCATTTCCATGCAGGGAACAGATCAGACAACACCAACATTTACACTCTCTCATGTTTGCAGGATCTTAGGAGCAAAAATATCTAACTCTAGTAAGGTAGCTCCTTCTGTGAGGGGAGTGCAGCTATGCAGGGTGAGGCACATTGCAGGAAAGTTTTGGAAAGCAGAAGCCCCGCAGCCCCTTGGGGTCTGTGTGCTGCATGACTGCCACTTCAGGGCTGATGGCTCCAAGGGAAAAGTCACCCACGGGGTGGCACAAGCACAGGTTCCCGTGGGCTCCGCCCCAGCCCCATCTGGAAGCTGCACTGGGGCATGCACACAAACAGTGTGCTCGCTCTTTCCAGGTGAAACACCCACCCAGCAAAGACAAACGAGCCATGCAACTGAGTGGCTTTCAGACACAGCCTACGAGAGTCATTATCACTTACCACCATTTCTTAATTTTTGTTTTACTTCGTGAAGACGAAGTCAACAAGCTTCAAGAGGGAAAAAAAAAAAAGAAAAAAAAGAAAGAAAGAAATGACTGCATGTTCTTTTTTTGCCTTCCTCCCTGCCTTGTGAAACCTCCCACCATTCAACAGTGGGAGCTGATGCCTCATGGGGAAGAATTGCCCCGAGATGCTTTGGAGCAGCAGTGGGATATGAATATCCAGCTGTCTCCAACTGTGCTTCTCTCAAAGTAAAACAAAGTGGTACTATGGTTCAGGTTCTGAAGAACAAATGTTTTCCATGCTGTTCTTACACAAATCTCAGATTGCAATATGTTGTTTGTTTGTTTGTTTGATTTTACACTAATTAATTTTAGAAAGTCTTTTTATTTCTTTTACATTTGTAATACTTTCAGTAGTAGCATTTTTTTCTGAGATAACCTAAGGACTTTATGAGGAGTGTATCACACCAATAAGCACTCCAATCATTCTTTGTAGTGTGATGAAATTTTTTACTGTAAATATTTTTGAAAGCCTTTTTTACATTTGTGTTACTTTCAATAATAGATTTTTTGTGATGACCTACGAATCTGAACAGTCAATTAGGAAATTCATGCCCTCTGAAGTGATTTCTTTTTTGATTTGTTTATATTTCAAGGATAATTTATATTTTATATATATGCTTCATAGTGTATACAGTAAATAAAAAGACAATATTGACAATGCATGTGTTTACTGCAGGGAAATATTCTCTATTTAAATATTCTGCAAATAATACTGCTTTACATGTAAAAAAAAAAAAATAGACTAGTAGATGAACACAAGGTTATCATAAATAAATGGTTAAAGAAAAGAACAAACTCCCCACATATGCACACATTATAATGTTTCCTAAGGCAGTTCGGACTGAAGAAAAGCTCCTGCTGGGACATTTTAAGAATAAAAGCAATTAACACAAATAACAGTTGACTATTTTATATCCTCAAGACCTGATCTCTCTCTTATTAAAAAGCAACTGAAAGACTCCCCATTATGTAACAATACTGGATGAGACCTTTAATTTTTCTGTCACCTTTCTACAGTGTTACGTGGGTGTGTTGTCATTTTGCCAGCATTAGAGGAGATAAAATGAAAAATTACATGGGTAGCTTTTCTTTGTGTTTAGATTACCTTTTTTTACAAGCTTTATACACAATTCTGAAGATCAGGCCTAACCTTCTCATTAGTATTTCTGACTCAGCCCTTTCTTTAATAAGCATGAGATACTAAGGGAAAATTATGGTAGAACGTTCTAAATTCATTTCACAATCAACTCTGTCCATGAAACACTCTATAATTCAGCAATATTGCATTCTGGTAAGCTCCTTTTTTTTTTTTTTTTTTTTTTTTTTCCCAGAAATACTGGCTGAAATGTGCAACGTGGTTGTTCTTATACATGCATAATGAAAAAAAATATTGCAGGTGATGAACAGAGGTGGGACAGATTTATTAAAACACTTTGTGTAATGTCTCATAAAAACTTAATATCTCCAAAATTAACTTTAATTGGAATAGCAATAAACATAATCATATAGGGTAGAAACTATCTGAATAGCCATAAATATATATTAATTATAAATACCAAAGTTTTGATTTGTGGGCAAGTGTTAAACAGACTGGCACTAGATCCTGTTTTGTTTAAAATTTAAAATTTCTTTGTCAGATCTGGAAAGTAGAAGGAGATGGTAACAGAAGTTTGAAAAATAAAGATACTTAGGGAAATTAGAAATGCAGTACCAAAAAGTGGCACAGATTATGGAAATACAGTCTCAGAGTAAGACTGATGTAGATCACACATTGGAAGGAGGAGAAAGCAGGAAACCAAGAAAGCAATCACATCAGAGGGGATCAGGCTGATGGCAATTTCCCGCAGCTGCATGATAGCATCAGCTCCTGCCAGGCTGCTGACACCACTATTTTCTGGACTGCAGCTGCCCAGATGCACAAAGGATGAGCACAGCATCGAAAGAAGACCTCAGCAAATACAGTTCTCTATGGCTACCTTAGCTTTTGTCCTCTTCTCTGAGGGATGTGAAAGAACAAGCTGTATTTCCTCATTTTGGTCACCACCACCATTTATCCTTTCTCAACTATGGTGAGAAAGAAGACACGATAATCCCTGTATATTTTACACTGTAGAGAAAGAATGTAGCAACTCATTTTGATCCTTAGAAACTCCAAAAATAGAATTAAAATCCAATTCAACAAGAGACAGACTTATTAATCTTACTTTTTTTATGTTTCTAACAGATAAATTCCTTTTTATCCCTCGTAGTGGGATTTTGTCATTTCCATATCACAGACTCAAGCCTTGGCAAGTTTGGAGACCCTGAACAATAACAAGTCAGTACAATGTATTCACTGAATTAATGCAAATAAATTTCAAAACATACTTTTATTATTTATTTATTTATTTATTTATTTATTGCTAAAGGCAGTACATGAGGATACATCATTGTTAAGGGTTTGAAATCTTCTTGCAAGTTGGAGGGAAGAGCCAGAAAACCAGAGCTCAGAGGCCAGCTCTCTCAGGAGGCTTGTGACACTTGTGCTCTGCATGACCTCCCCAACACCTCCCGCTGCCCGTTTGTGAGCTCACTTACAGGAAGGCTGAGCCTCCCCCTAGGACTACCCTTCTGCCTTCCCCATGTTAAACATCCTGATCTTGCAGCTGGCATAACGCCTTTAAATCTTCAAATGCCCTTTGAAATAGATGCACAACCCTTTCCAGGCTGTACGCGGTGGTGGTTATGCTGAATTCAACGGAGCCACACAGAGTTCACAAAGTTGAGAAGCTGCAATATCGTGCTGACTGGCTGGTGCTGACGGTTTCACACTGGGTCAGTACAGCTCTGCTGCAGGCTCTTGCAGCTCTGGTTAGTGCCAGTGTGCATCTCAGTCTTTGATGGGATTTAGATACCTTTATCCATGTGTCCTCATTCTTTACAGTGGTAGGTACCCGACAACCGTGGGCAACCGTGCAGCTGCTTGTGCTGCAGAACTGCACCCATTACAGAGTGACACAGCAGTCTGCAGTATAAAAATTCATGAATTTCTTGTCTGTGAACCCTGTTATGTATCTAGGTGGCGCTTCTGCCTTCAGCTCAGATGTTTGCACAAGACCACAGGAGGGGCTGCCCACCCCATGGCAATGACTTACCAGGTGTTCCTTCTCTTCTGTCTCCTGCGAAGCACAGCTGGAGAGTTGGACCTGTACGTGGTGAAAGTCTGCAAAAAACCTCCCTCCTTATGGATTTCTGCCAAGACAGCCTGAGAGAGAGAAAGGCCATTAGTGAAAAGAAACAGCGGTACTTCCAACTTCATGATTTGCTGAGAGGGCATTCTGTTTTTGAAAGAGTTGTCAGGGGTTTACATGCTGTGGTAGGAAAAGGGCTGGGTAACACCTATGTCCAGCAGACCATGTACAGTAGATGGGTACGCCTGATGCTATTGCTTGCATTAAATGTACAGAGGCCATTACGAGGTGTCCATACTACTGAACAACCTGCAAGGTGTTCAAACAGTTTGTTCAAAACAGGCTTCTTGCATTAGAATGAATATCACTAGAGCAAAAGGGCGCAGTTCTGCATCACTTGAGCTGCCACCTCTGAGAGTACCAGGGCTCCCGGGAAAGTGCTGCTGCTCCCTTCGGGGGCGCTGCCCGTGCACCCACCCCAGCACGGCACGCCGTGCTCCAGACCGGCTCCCAGAGCTGCTGCAAACAGCAGCGAGACTGCTACTAGCAGAATAATTTGCCGAGGCACTCTCGGTCCAAGAGTGCCATCCTGTGGTGTGTGACTGCAGAAGAACGTTCCAAAATCTAGGCTTGCCTTCCTGCGATCATTGATGAAGACAGATTTTGTACCACATTTATTGCACTCCAAAAAAAATCTTAATTATATTTTTAAAGACTCTTTAGTGAATCTTTAAGAGCAAAGTAAGGATGATAAGTACTCCTGAAGCAATCAGAGAAACTGCAGTTTACAAAAAAA
>VXAV01003666.1:9767-25145 GCA_013399715.1 Alectura lathami | reverse complement strand
ATAATAAATATTTTATAGCTGCAATGTTTTACAGTTACAGGGAGCAGTTTTATGTGCACGAATTATCAATTTAATTTAATGGTTTATAAATTCAGATATAAAAGTTAAATTAAATCTTTTAGAGAGTGGCTTGGAAAAAAAAAAAAAAAAAAAAAAAAATCTGCTCTCCTATTAGACATTAGTAAGTAAAGCAGCTTTAATACAGGAAAACTGCTCTCCTATTATGTTACACAGGTAAGTTACATAGGGTTCTTTGGAGAGGTTAGTGGGCATTAATTATTTTATTTATTCAATATTTTCATCTAAAATATTTTAATATATCTACATTCTTGTTAAAGAATTTTAAAAAGCTGATTAAAAAAAAAAAATCAGTGTTCAAACAAAGACAGGTGTAATGAGGGAAAATTCTAAGCACCCTTATCTGGATCAGATAGCTTATATCCACTGTACATATATGATGCGATACTGAGTGTGTGCTGTACTTGATTTTGCCACTGCCACACTTTTCCGAACTGCCTGCTTTGTAAGCAGCCCAACCTCCTGTAGTCTGATTGCTGGGCTTGGAAATCTCAGGCAATCAGATGCTCCCAACAGCAGGGCACATCTGGAGAATGCAAGTTCATTATGGGGAACGATGAGCATTGCTCCCTGCTCTGTCATCTGCTATCAAGGAGACTATTTCATCCAAAGATAAAAGCTAAGAGCATTGTTTTATGTTTGCCAAGGCCCTGCAGTATGTGCAGCTCCTTCTTTGTACTGTTAAAATGTAGCTTACTATGAGACCTCAAAATGCCAATTTCATTTCAGAACCCAATGAGCATGTGATGAAAGGGCCCCTTGATCAATAATAGCAATAAATTGGGGATATATGATATAGAGGGTATCAAACTGGGACATCATTAAAGATACTACATTTTTGTTTAAACATTTAGCATTTTATTCCAGAGATGTAGTGAGAGACACTAACAAGTCTGAAATTTAATCACAGAGTAACTATCCAGTAAAAATCAGCCAGTAGTATCAGCCTGAATTACATTTCTTTTACAGGTTCATTTTCTTAAACGGAAACTTTCCCTTAATATTTTATAATGTGTTGCAGTCATTTTAAAATATAGGTTAAATCTATTATATCTTCTAGCTAACTGTAAGAGAGTCCTGGTGTAATTTTCTGTAACATTTTGTATAACAGTTTTTCATTCTGAGTTAACATTGTCTCCGCTCTATTTACTCTGTTATTTATTTGGTGTATTAATACACAGAGGAGATTCTAAGTTAACACACAGCACTTCTATCACAGAAGTTGAAAAAGAAGTTGAAAAATGCAAATATTCAACTGTTTGTATCCAAAATAATCAGAATAATTTTTAACAATGAACATTCATTTTGACTTTCCAAGTTGAAATTCTTCATATCTGATTTTCAGACACTCATAACTTTATCCAATCTAAATGAACTGAGCAGAATTTGAGTAGTCGATGGCACTCCTACACTAAAATAATTCCATCTCAGAAGAACAAAAATCACAGACCTCTTCTGAGCAGTGATTGAGTCTGTAAGCAAGGACTAACAGATGTGCCATAAGCGGAGATAACTGAAAAACAACATCAATATTTGGTGTTTGTTACTGTAGTAAGCTTGTCAGTTTTATTATTTTACCTTTTGCTCTAATTCTGTAACTTTGCAACTTTTCATATTATCCAGTTTCTCATATGAAGTATGAGAGCAGAACCAGATATTTTCAGTCACTCCAATAACAACTCCAATAACAATATCTTCTCGTGTGATGTATTTTGACATGTGTACATTATCATCTTTCTCTTAGATCATAGTTTTGATGAAAACATCAGATGTGACACCAAGCATCATAAAAAGGAAAATTGTACCTATATAGAATAACTGAACAGGGGTAGCTCAAGAGTACATCTACTCTATAACATCCCTGAACATATCAGGTGACAAAATCTGAAGTTCCAGAAGTGACTTCTGTCAATAAATACACGAGCATTTAATCTGCTACAGCACCAATTACAGTTGTAACAAAATGCTTATTTCTACTAAAAAGAACATAAACCAATAAATAAAACGAATTCCTGAAATAGGGCTAGTAACATATAGCTCTTGTTTTATGTTGCAGCTCAGAGAGATACAGGAAAACTAAGTGAAACTGGTGGCCCCTCTGCCAGGTGATCCGAAGAGAAATACGTGAGGAACTCAGCTGTGGGCCTCACATAATAATTCCTCAATTAAGTTAATATGAATATGAAGGTAGAATTACTGTTTGTTCAAGTGAAAAATAAACTGTAAATGTCAGAAGTTTAATCTATTACTAGAAAACAATTTAATTGGATTTTGCTTATTTGGAAAAGGTTGAACATCAATAGAAATGTTTAAAGATATGTGTGTCTTGGTCATCAACACCATCTACCTGTGGTATTTTGCCTTTCCAGCAAGGGCTAAACTTCTCAAGGCTGAAGTCAATAAGATTAATGCAAAAGCCACGTACATCAACAGTCACAGCCTTCTAGGGCTAGTACACTTTACCCATGAAAGCTGAATTTTTCCTAAATCTGATTTCAGCCTCCATTAGAACTTTGCACTCACTGGGAATGATTTTCATCAAAGCAATGGGGATTTCTTGGGAATATTTTAAGCACATGTTAATCATCTGCTGGTCCATATGTTTGCTGCAGCCACACGCTGAAATTCACTTTAAAATTTCCTTTGATTAAAAAAAAAAAAATCACAGCCTTTTCTCAAAACTGTGTTTTTCTGGAAGGACAAGCTTGTTCGGCTTCACATATTTTAACAAAGCCTCAGTATGTTCAAGGACAATGAACCATCATCATGCCAGCAGAGCAAAATTTCTTTTAGACCAGCTTTGAGATTTAGTGGGTTTAAAACAGGCTTGAAAAGACATTTCTGTACAGAAGTACAAGATTTAAAGAGACAGAGGCTGTGATGTATCCACACATGCCTATAAGGGAACACATTTCAGTCTCACTCTGTTGTGTTGAAAACTGAGATTAGACATGTTTGCATCTACATTTAGCTGCACAAGCAGGTACAGAAATACAGAGATAACTGTAAGTAATGCCACAGAATTAGCTTTGTCATGATTACCCACAGGCCAGCCATGATATTCCTTGTGAATTCTCATATCTCAGAGATAGAAATATATGAATCCTGCATGACAATATATATTCTTTGTACTTTGTTACTAACCATTTTTATGACTCAGCTGCTGGATTCTTCTGCATGAAGATTCTGGGTTCTCTCGGATGATGCAAGTCACTTCATGGAGAAAAGCAGCTACAGCAGTGGGAGATATTTTCCAGCCTCCTTTCTGGGCCATTAGCATGCGTAAGCTGACAAGTGATTTCTTCCATAGCAACAGGATCTGTTGTGTTCCCACAGAACCAGCATGAGAGACTTTGGTTGGCTCTCACAGCCCCTCTTTATGATGAAGAGAGCAGCTGTAGGATGAGGGAGTGCTACAGTGTCCAAGAAAGAATGAATAAAACAAGGTTTAATTGCAGCATTGGCCAGCAGCAAAACAAGTGCTGCATGGCTGCAGTGGAGGAGTCCGCCGTTCTCAGGTTGATAGCACTGCAGAACAGAGGTTTCACTCATGCTTTGTTCACAACGAAGGGGTACCCATGTCACACAGTGCTCAGACAGCAGCAACTTCCAGGCATTGAACCATTTGCACAGGGACCACATCAGCAGTGCCCCAGATGTCTGCAGAAAAAGGTAGAAATGTGCTGTAGTGCAACATGATTGAACACTGCTGCTTTTTCCCTAAATAAAACAAGTTCTGTACTCAGCACTTCATATCAATTTCTTCATGGAAAGGAAAGTCCCAAGTAAACCATCTTTGAGAGGCAGATGGTGGCATTGTTTGTACCCAAAGAACGCATAGTTCCATCTCAAAATCCTGTAAATCTTACAAACAAACATATTCAGAGATCTCTGAGAAGTACCGACTACCTGTCAAGAATAAGTAGAAATCCCTGCAGATCTTGTTTTGGACAGGAAGCTGAGTTAACCACCTGCCTCTACATATGTCTGTAGGGACACCTGGGACCAGACCAGTATGACCTCCGTGTTCTTTTAGATTTATTTTAACAGACAATATGTTATGCTAAAACAAAGCTGTCCCTGTGGCATCGTCGATCAAAGAGAATACCTGCAGCATAAAGAGTAGGTCTTCACGGGGGAAAACACACGATTCTTTTCAAGGTTGTCAATGTTTTTGAGTTTTTGCTCAAATAATTTTTGGAGTTTCCTGTGGGTAAAAGTTGGGTGCAATTAGAATGAGCATGTTCATTAAAAGGATAAAATCATGATTTGGATGTGAAGTTTAATCAAGAACGACATGGAAAGAAAATCAGAAATTATTACATTGTTCTCATTTCTGGTACCAAAATTAAGAACCTCCTGGTTTTAGGAGATTTCTTATATCTTAACATTTATATCTTATGAACAAAGAGGCTTAATACAGCTTTGGTGACATCTAACCTAGGTTTCTAGAATATTTTGGGTCTCCTTTGTCTGTGAGTCTCCAAAGTGTTTCAGGGCACGTTTTGTATCGGATTGGTTATACAGTATCAGGTTAGGATAAAAGGATTTACACCTCAGCCACACACAGCTCTCCTGTAAGGAGCACTCTAATGAGAGTTCAGGTGCTAGCAAACCCATGCTAATGAAGCAGTTTTCTATTACAATTATAACCAAGTGCACCACACAATGTCATTGCAGAATAAAGACGTTCTTAAAGTTTCAGCTGCTCTGTTACTTTCGAAGCGGTTAACAGCAATATTGATAATGTTATTGCAATGTTACTACCGTTAAGCACCTCATTATTCAAAGACTAAGGAATGTGATGAGACTCATTATAAGTATGTACAGCGACATTATAAATGTGGATAACAGCAAGCACATACAGAAATTGTTCAAATTAGCATGTGTTCATTTTAACATGTCGGCTGGAGCATATTGAGCATGAATAAGGGCAGTTTTAACATCCTAATTTACTCTCGCTGTTTGCATTTTGCAAGTTGAGCTAGTGGTTGGCAGCCACGGCAGTCCACGGCAGGGGGTTGGAACTAGATGATCTTTGAGGTCCCTTCCAACCCCAGCCATTCTATGATTCTATGAACACAAAAAAAACAAATCCTTCAAAAACAAGAAAATTACTTACTTGTGTAACTCCCCACTGACTACAGACATGTTGGTGACAATTTCATCTCGTAATAAGTCTTGCCTATTTTGGTTGTTTTGCTTGTTTGTTTGTTTGTTTTTGGTTAACCAAAACATTTGAATTCACAGACTGAAATTTCACCCAGAAGGTTTCAAAAACTCTCAACCATTTTTAATATGTGTCATTTCAGTTTTCCTCTATGAAACTTTTTACTTCATAAACTAACTATATTTAGTTCTAACTCTGTCCAAGTGGGGAAAAGTAAATATTTTTCACATCAGACATGAAAGCTTTTTTCACAGAGAAAGGGGATTGATGTATTATTACACAAAAAGAAAGAAAAAATCCATCCAAAATAGTTTAATTAATTTCTCAGTTAAGGTAGCAACTTGCAGAAAATCGGCTTTCACATATTCACATATATCTATATTTCAAAATTCACATATATGTCATGGCAAGGAAAGCTAGAAGCCAAACTTACTAAGGAACTTTTTCTGGATGCTAGAAATCTCACAAAACCTCAAAGGTGTAAACTGGCAAAAGTGTAGGGATATGAAGAAAGAGTGAAAAACAGGAAAAAAATACTAAAATTTGACCCATCCTACAGTTGAGTAGATTTCTTCAGGTCATCAATGCTGCCAGCTCTTGTGAATTTTCAGTCTTTTAGGAATTCCAATTAAAACAAATATTTTTAAGCCTTCAGAAAAATCCAAACTTTAATTTAAAAAATGCATAGTTTCACTTTGGGAAAAAAAAAAAAAAAAAAAAATGAAGTCTTGTTTTCATAGACTTTCTCACAGGAAAACTGAAAGAACATCACATGTATCACTTCTTTTTACTCTCACATTTTTTCATAGTTTCTGATTGCTGTACTAATTCATAACATCTTCACTCTTCTTAATTTTCCCGATAGGACTCTGATCTTTCAATGGCTATATGGCTGTATTTTATGTTTTGTCACTTTATTGAATTATAGAAAATAGGATTGTAAAGGATATCAGGAGCTCATCTCCTCCATTCCCCCACTCCCAAGTTATTACCTTGAACCTAAACCCTTCATCACAAATATTACCCTACATGTTAAATCTCTAATAACTAAAATTCCATAGTACCCATCAGGCATAGAATCACAGAATCATAGAATCATAGAATGGCTTGGGTTGGAAGGGACCTCAGAGATCATCTAGTTCCAACCCCCCTGCCGTGGACAGGGCTGCCAGCCACTAGCTCACTAGATCAAACTGCCCAGGAACCCATCCAGCCTGGCCTTGAACACAGCCAGGGATGGGGCAGCCACAGCTTCTCTGGGCAGCCTGTGCCAGCGCCTCACCACTCTCTCAGGGAAGAATTTCTTCCTGATGTCCAAACTAAACCTCCCCTCTTTCAGTTTTAGCCCATTCCCCCTTGTCCTACCATTATCCACCCGTGCAAAAAGGTCTAAATTTAAATAGTGCACTGTTCTTACTATTAGGTACTTTTTTTCCCTAATGTCAAACCTAAACTATCTTGACTGCAACTAAAATCTTTTATTCCTTTTCCTATACAAAAGTTGCTGCAGAAGAAGATTTCTTAATATTTAGCTACTTTTACACATTGAAGACTCAGCCTTCCCCTTGGAACTAATCACCACTTGACAGAGACAAAAACGTCTTTTTCTAACAGTTGAAAATGAAATCTGTCCTGTTGCCTGAAAAAAAAAAAAAAAAAAAAAAAAAAAAAAAAAAAAAAAAAAAAAGAGTAAGCTTCACACTGCATAAAACCTCCAGGAAGATGAGGATGGCAGGGCTTTTGCTGCTATGTCTTTCCTGATCCTCTTTCCTGAGCAGGAAAAGGACAGGAAATAAATTACTAGATGAGTAATATCGTGATAAGACACTAGATCTTGTAGTCTTCTGGGTCCAAACATTTCTTGCCCACTTGTTACTGAAAAAGTAGATGCTTAGCATATGCGGTTTTCTTCTGTAAATCTTATTTATATGGGCCTGAATCCTGCTGTGAAACTTGTCATGTACTCATACAGGAGTAGGACAGTGACCATCATCCATACTAGCAGCATCAGGAACGGGCAAAAAAGCTCAGGTTTATGCAAAACGTTTAGCAGAGCATAAAGTGCTTCAACTATTCCTTGCTAGCTTTTCTTTGTATGTCTTATTGCACAGTTTCTTACTGTGCTGTACAAGGAGGAAGAGGAAGAGCAGTAATAGTCTGGGCTCATTCAAGAGTTTGGGACATACACTTTAGAGGTCAGTGCACTCAGAAAGAATGAACAAAGCCTGTGTGAGGTGGATTACTGTACACGAGTTTACCTACACAAATATGCAAATGCATAAAAGCTGAACATACAGGTGGACTTACCAGAACAATTCATGTAATTAATTAGGTATAGCTTCTTATTGCTAAATTGCAATGTACAGTTTTAATTCTTTTCTGCAAGCTCCCGTTGATTACGGGGCTGCAAATAATTTCAAAAATTTATATGGCATAGGCTTCCTTGGTGTATGCTCTCAAGATATCTGAAATTGTGTGTTTTGTGCTCTTTGAAGTAGGAATCATTTTTTACACTACCTGTTTCTGTAACCTCGAGACTCTGGTTGCTTATGCAGATACAAAAGAGAAGCTGTACTTAAGTGTTGAAGACAAAACCGTCACTGCTCAGCCGGTGAGGTTTGTTGCCACTTTAAATCCTGTGTTAAGGAGAACAACTGTTTAAAAATACCCACTTCAGCATCAGCTTCCTCCAAATTGTGTTGTGTTGGTCACTTATACACTAAACTAGTGGATTTGCAACCCATTGGCCCAGCAAATACTGATTCAATGGAAAGTCATGCAAAATTTCAGTAAATTTTAGAAGAAATTCTGGTTAATGTATTTTGATATGTTGGACGGGTAGCAATGAATCAGCATGTAGAAACAGCCACCTGATGTCCAGGAACCAGGCAAAGTGGGAAGTGAGTTCTACCTCAGATTTTGGGCAAAGGGAAATAACAATGTTCTGCGAATGGTCTAAACAAAAGGCATTTGGTTAAAACAAACAAACAAACAAAAACCTTACTAAATGGTGTCCCCAAACTATGTTAATTCTGCAGTGGGTAATCTGGCATGCATGAAAAGTCTATCATAACATAACATTTAGGAAATTGGCTGTATATTAAAGGTGTAGCACCTTAGAGAATTAGACTGCTTTTATAGGTACCTAGATGTAACTTCTGTTGCAGGGATAGTTAGGAAGAAAACAACAGCACTTTTAAAGAAATAAAATTGGTTATTTCAAAAATAAGAAGATTAAAATCTTCAAGATAAAAAAAAAAAAAGCCTTTTAGTTATTTAGTCCAAGACTCTGGAAAACATAAGAAACAAAAACAATGTAAATATCTACACTGTATGCTTGATTTAAACCCAAGCTTATCAATTGATGTCCCTTAAAATCTATAAAGTTAATTGCTTTCCCGAGGCCACCTTCACTTTGGAAACCCTCAGAAGGCGTGCAAGAGAGTCCTGTCCATTCTTAGCACAGGTTATGCCCTCCAGGATGCAGTAGATGACATCAAAATAAAGTCTGACAGACAGAAGCGAACAGCCCTCGCCAGCTGAGCAGCGGGTCCCTCTGGGTCAGCACTGATGCCTCATTTCAAAGCAAAGTCACACAGATAAGCTTAAATCATCCTGGTTAATTATTTTGCCTTATAGTGATGAGTTTCTCTCACTGCTGATGGAGTTATCCCACTTAAACTAAGCAAGTAAATATCTGTCAGGGAAGGAAATTCAGTCTTAAATCTCATGTTTGTTCCCTGACCCATAGAGTGAGCCTTTGAAGAAACAGCTTAACATTTGCCCCTCTTGAGCAACACTGCCAGGAAAACAGGACAAAACTGCTTGATTGCACTGTAGCCATGAAGAAAATGTGAAGACATCTGCATTAGACGCAGCACAGCTAGGTTCAGCTTCCCTAGCAAACTCAAGCAGGACACAGGGCTGATCTTGCCTGTCCACCCCAGACAGTTGTTGCCAGCCTACCAGGCAATTGGAGATGCTTCCTTGATGAGTTGACTAAAATGTCCATCTTGGGCCTCTGAACACTCCTTTACAAAAACAGTGTTAAAATTTCTCTCTTCAGTGGAAGTTTGGGGTTCACCAAACTGACTTTTTTTGAAAAAATATTTTTTTTAAAGGAAAAGTTGCTTAACAATTGTGCTATAGAGACTTATCCTTTGCCAGTCTGTCTTTCCTGGAGGACAAGTCAGGATTTAATTCTGTCACATCCTAGGGCTTCCCATGATCTTCTAAATAGTTAACTTTCATAATTCATTCTTAGAAAATTATCAGCTTTCTCTGCCAAAGGCCTGTTGACATTGCTGTTATCTATATGATCCTTTGACATCATTAGCAGCAAGTCCACTCTGTGACTTCAGTTAAAGTTGAAGGACACTGCAAACTACTTCTCATTTCTGAAATGCAGAAATTAAATTATTCCAATTAGTTATAAACTGAGTGAAAAGCAACTGATTTTATATATCATAATGTTTTTTCATATAAGTGTTGCATAATCCAATAGAAGATGTAAATCTAAAATGAATTTATTTACCAATACAAATTGAACATGAATCTCTTCTACTTAGCAGAATGCAGGCACATTTACTGAATAATAAATGCTCTAATTACCTTTATGTTACTACATTTTTTTTATTTATGCTTTTAGTTGCTTCATATTTTCTGGAAGTCAGGCATCTTTCCAAGCTCATATTTGCCTGTAATATGCAGTATTTTTAAAAAGTTAATAGAAGCCCAATCAAAATATTACTGTTCTACGATTCCATTATTTAAAATTTGATCTATATTTTCATGCAGTTGCAAATGTCTTAGGATTAATATTAAATATTAAGACAGTTTGCTCTGGCAGACATGTTGGGGTGGACAGAGCAGGGCCTGGCTAAATTCCGTTTTGTGTACCTTCTTGATCTTTCCGTGTGCAAAGGCAGAATCCCCTTTCTGAAGATTTTCTCAGTTTGTTCACCTCCCTTTGAGTCAACATTTCCATTAATTCCTTTAAAGTGCAGAAGGAAAAAGCAAATCAGTCAGAAGGAAAACTGAAAATGCTGGGCAGTTAAAGACAGACCCATAACAAGTCTGGAAGATGAAGGAGGACAAACAAAAAGGAAGGCAAGACCCAGTCCTCTCCTTATCCCTCTCCACGTGGTTACTTTTCAGTTCCACCCTTGAGAAAAACTGTCAGAAATGACCAAGGATGAGCAGAGGGAGGGAGCAAGGTATCCAGACCCGTGTCCAGAGCAATCTTCACCTTCAGAGCCGGGGAAATATCAAACCAGAGGGCACTGTAGCAGCCTGGAAGCATTTCCCAAGAGTGGCCCCCAAAAATGGGTTGCTCTAGTTAAATAGCAAAAGAAGTTTGCTATGTATTATGACAACATCTTCTGAGATATTATGGCATCTTCCGCATTTCAGTGGATCCACAATTGAGTTCATTTATATATCAAGCAAACTGTTTGAGAAATTCTCTGTGCTTGCATTTCCGCAACACTTCTAAAACAAGCAAGCAAGCAAGAAAAGAACCTTAACAGAGTAAAAGATCTACACAGATTTAGTGTTCAGTTTCCAAAAAACCTGGTCTATAGCTGTAATTTTTCAATAATAATATGTGAATTTTACCTTAAACTTTAAGTCTGCAGAAAAATCAGCCTGTGAAGGTATTTACATCTTACCTCTGAGGGAGGAGAACAATTTAACTAAGGTAGTACTCATTAAGCAAAAATAAATTATATTTGTGAAAGATATATATGCAACTTACAAAACTTTGTTTTCACTGTAAGCTGGTGCTAATGCCAAAAGTTTTCCACAAGAAAAATCATGTTATCATAGTTCTCCTAACTCTTTGTAGAATATTTGTACCAAATGAGCAGGTTATCTATCAGGATGAAGTCCTCAAATCTCTTATAGACTCTCAAATGTCTAAAAGACCATTCTGCAAATTTAGTGCTATCATTTGCTTAATACTCCGTGTCTCCACTTTTCCAAAATAAGAGAACATGTGCGGATTTTTTCCTTCTTTTTACTATTTCAGCACAGATTTCAGGACATAGAGTTAAGAACGGCCATTTCTTTGCTTGGAGTCCTAGCAGTATAAAGTGTACTCCTGTAGAAAGTTAAAGCATTCATGTTTCAGTCAGTAGTATACCTGACTCACATATGGGCTGCCCCAGCTAGTGATTTTTGTTGCACACTCACACGCAGGATCTAAAGAGGATTTCACCTGTGCTGCCAGTTATGGGCAGCATTCACAGATTGTTGCACAGTTCTACATGTGGCCAACATATGGCCATGGGATCTCAGATGGGAGGCCTTTTTCCTAAAGTTTTTCTATACCATCCTTTAAGATGCAAAGTTTCTCCATCCATTACACTAATTTTCCTCCAACCTGAAGTTTCTGTTTTTACCAAAGGCAACTTATGTCTTCTGCAGCAGTATTAAGCCATGTATTGTTTTCGTCTTGTTCTAGAACTGGATTCCCTTCTACTGTATTTAAATTAAACAATAATTTGTCATCTGTGCTTATAGCCATACAGCCTGGATTCAGCTTTGATGTTCTTCCTGCATACATACATACACGTACTACATATACATATACTTTCTCGATTTTCTTAATTACAGTCTATTATCATCTACCTAATATGACAATGTTAATATCAAACTTAAAAATTAATCTGATTGTCTTTAGGTTACAACATTTTCTGTTCAGATTGCTTGCTGTGAAATTATTTTTTATATTATTTGTACACTTAATAGAGTTGGCAATGAGGTGTTTTTGCAGTATAAAGATTTAAGAACAGTAACACATGACATTTAAACCCAAATCACAGAAGTGACACAACATCATCCCAGACCGGTTGCAGCCATGACAAGGGGGGGGGTCACTGCACAGTGACACCATCACCTGCCCGTGAGTACAACAGGTGATCCACTGCCTTAGTGACAGATTTCTTCCCTTCAGATCAGTAGTCCTGCCCCTTTTCATGTGTGCACACTCTGATGCAAGGACAAAGCTAGGTTTTGGAGAAAATCAAGCCAACAATAAACCAAGAAAAGTAACAGCACACAAAGGTAAGTCATGAGCAAAGAACCTCATGGAGCATTTTTGGCCTTCAAAGGAACTAAGTTGGCTCCAAAAGGATCCAAAGGAATCAGATGAGAGGCCTTCAATTAATTTTAAGATTTAGATTAAGGTTTCATAGAGATAACTTATTTTATAACACATCCTTAAAGACCAGAAACGATAGTGGTAACTTGATTACATGAACTTCAGAGGACTAATGTATACTACAAAGATTTCAAATACTCTGAAAACACAAAAACCACAAATAGGCTTACCTTAAAATCTGTAACTTTTTCTTTACTTTCCAGCTGTTTATTTCTTTAGCCAGTAATTGTACACATATGGCTAACATTAAAAAGGCAGTTTAATACAAGAGCTAATATGAACTTCAGACTTTCCCCAAAACTAATTTTGGAAAGACAGGCAATAAAGAAGACTTGTGTAGTTCATTAACTACACCTAACTCCAGGACTGATTAAATACATCGCTGTCAGCTTTGGAAACCTTGGATGTAGAAGATATTGTCACACTAAGATTAATGAAAATACTGTATGTTAAATGTGAAACAAAATCAGAGTTTTCGAAGTAAAAACTTTTTATTGCTGAGGTGTAAAAATGCTAATAGTTTATTTTTATGCGAGTAGCTTTTAAGAAGCAATAATTGCAATAATAAGATGGTAGCACGTGCAGGATCTCTGGCACCAAGGCATAGAAGGTTCTGGAGGAAATGTCATGCGATTACCCACTGCTGCGATTGTCTTCGACCTCATTTGTTTTTATTCTGACTTTGAATTGAGAATTCTCTTTCCCCATTTTCCATGCAGCCTCCTATTTCTTGTCTAGAAATTAGAACTTTAATAAATAACAACACCATGTGTTTTAATGTCAGATTAATTTTTTTTTTTTGTGGCATTTTAAACTGTTAAAACACCCTTGTAAACTCTGTAAAATGAAGAAAGAGATTATCTTCATCAAGAAGAAGATACACTAGGCTGCATTAGACAGTGTATCACCAGCAGGTCAAGGAAGGTGATCATTCACCTCTACTCAGCTCTGATGAGCCCACACCTGGAGTGCTGTGTCCAGTTCTGGGCGCCCCAGCACAAGACAATGATTATCACCACAAAGGCGATAAAGAGATTGGAGTTGCTCTCTTATTAGGAAAGGCTGAGGGAGCTTGGACTGTTCAGTTTGGAGAAGGTTCAGAGGGGACCTCATCATCTCATCAATGCCTACAAATAACTGAAGGGTGGGTGCAAAGAGGACAGAGCCAGGCTCTTTTCAGTGGTGCCCGTTATCAGGAGGCAATGGGCCAAACTGGAGCACAGGAGGTGCCATCTGAGCACCAGGCAGCAGTGGGTGTCCCTGCTGGAGCAGGGTTGGGCCAGAGGGACCCAGAGAGCCCTGCCAGCCTCCGCCCCTCTGTGATCCTGTGACATCAGAAGCACGTGCTATGTTTTCAGCAGTTCAACACAATCCTCCATTCACCGTACCTGAAGCCCTCAGAGCTGTCACAGAAGGAAACTAAAGCACTGCACACTTCACTCATAAGGGGAAGGCAGAAAGATATTAATTGATATAAAATAGATATAATATGGTAATTTGAGCAATTAAGACAGCACCTTAACAAGATTCAAAATTGCCAGATATCCTTGACTGTTTGCTACACAGAGGGTGCAGGTGCACAATAAACCTATGACCAAGAGCTAGTGAAGCTAGTATAGCTCAAAAACAACAAATCACTCACCGAGGATCCGTTGGCAAGGTATCACCACGGTCCCCGGTGAATCTCTGCATAACCTTGAGAGGTGTCCCTAATGAAGGGGAGATTCCGGTGTGCAGCCAGCTGCTTGCAAGAACTCTCAAAGGGGTTCTTAGGGGATCTATTCAACTAGATGTCTGTTACCAGTTCCCTGAGCACCCGGTTTGAGACAATGGTGGTCGTTAGCAGTCTGCAGTGCAACCTTGATTGTTAGCAGTTCCAAGAACCAGGTCTCTCGCACCTCATCGCACTAGCCCTTGGGCATAAGGACAAGGCTGGGTAGGGGGCAAGGAGTGCACTGTCACAAGAGCCAACAAAAAAAAAAAAAAAAAAAAAACAGCTCAACGTCCAAGAAACAGGACTAATCTTGTGCAGGGTAAAATAAAACACTCCAGAATATGCATATTCAAGAATAGAACACTTAAAATGTATGCGTACATTTCTTCTTCCAGTCAGACAATACGAAAAGCTCTATTTACACTCCTGAAATCCCCATTTTCATTTTGAAATCATCATTTTCATTAGAAGTTAGGACCATTTTCTAATGTAATCAACAATGCAACCGAGGATCATATTTATTTCATCTGGGAACATCTCCTGACAAATACTGGATTAGACATTTTCAGAAGAAATAAGCATTTGTAGGAAGAAATAGACAATTGTGCAGCATATTAGATTATTTGATGAAGTTGATCTGAAAAATTGATCTTCAAGCTTCATCAGCATCCTAACTGCATCTCATATACATTCACTCCATAACCACCATCCAAAAGAAGTGCAGAGGAGTAACTTTAATTTCACTTTCTTCTACAATGTGTACGTTAGGACTACTCAGTCACTGTAAATATGGAAATCATAGAAAAAGCAGCAAATTTAGATTGCTGTAAAGTTCATGTACTGTAGTCTTTGCTTAAATCCACTTGCTACTGTTACTTGTTTGAGGGCAAAGATAGCTATTTTCACTGGGGAAGAAAGAAAATGCAGCAACAATAGAAAGGACATTTCTTAACTTGGGTCTCCATTTTACTTTGTAAAGGAACCGCTGCCAAAACTCAGCATCTTGCTCTGGTATGGACACATAGCATCTTTTTTAATGCCACATTTCCCCTGTGCTGGTATTTGAACATCAGATTTTAAGATAGAAAAACCACACCAAGTATGAAGCAAAGTATGAGCCTTAGAACCACTACAGAAAAATAGAGGTTCAGTAAAAACAAAACCAAAAAACAAGACGGATTTTATTTTCCTGTATTTTCCACATATACTTTTTTTTTTTTTTTTTTTTTTTTTCTTTTTTAGAATACAAAAAAT
>VXAV01003665.1:564227-587892 GCA_013399715.1 Alectura lathami | reverse complement strand
AAGAGAAGAGAAGAGAAGAGAAGAGAAGAGAAGAGAAAAACCTCTGCAAAAATGAATATTTTATTCTGTATCATTTGAAATAGGTTCCTCATTTTCCTAATGCTTCCTCTGCAGTTTTTTGGCCGGAAAGTATTACCCCAAGTAATTATATGAAGTGCATAACTGAGGCAGGTATGCCAAGGACTGGAGACTTTCTTGGCTTGTCTGGCCACAAAGCCAGGATGACACCTGAAGTATCCAAATCAGGAGCAGGGATGCCTCTGTTCCAATCTGAGTTATAGTTTCACACCATTTACACAAATTTGATGAATTCTGAACTTTGTGTGAACTCTGCAGGGAAAAGTGTTACCGACAACTTTGAGACTCTCACAATATCTAAGAATATTACATCAGTCAGGATGGAATAGCTATGAGGTAGTTTATATAATCATGTTGATTTAATTATCTTTCATAAAATGAGAGGAAATATTTCTAAGAGGGAAAATTTCTAAGTTTATAGCTTTACAGAAAACCTCCAGAATCCCTCCTAGAAGTGTATGTAGATGAAAATGCGTATTTTGGATATACTATATGATCATACTGCAACAAAAAGCAGAATGTTTTTTGTTCACTGCAGGAAACTAGCAGCACACTTTTCAGTGTCTGAAAAGCTCCACATTGTGAGTACTCATGTCAGATGTGTGGGCTTCTACACAAAAGGACTAGCTGGCTTTTTTCCTCTTTCCCAGCTGGCCTGACAAGGTCCCTGAGGAAAGATGAAATGCAGGACGGTCTCTCATGAGTCACTGGCTTAGCTTTTTACTCAGCCAATATTTTTCTTTAACAGTGCTTGGATTTGGGGCTTGACTTTGAGTGGTCTCCATTCACGATCGACCACTGCTGCCCTTGATACTTTACTAACGTGCTGCTGGAGAGAATGTACACCTGGCGTGCTCAGCATCCAGATGGATTAGAGTGGCTGTGGCTGGATAATGTGGCAGCCCCACAGTGTTGAAATTTCATTAAAATGGCTCTTCCTTCAGCTGCATGGTGAGCAGCACAGCAACCTGTGGCACAGCAGCATTGGCAATGCACCTTCCAACGGGGCAGTGAGAGGCTCACAAGGTTGCTTTCTGTTGGCACTACTTTGTAAGAGCATTGATGCGGAGTCTTTGACCTGTGCTGTTGCTGTGGAATGAAAATAAAAAGAGAGTGATTGGCCTTCTTCCACAAGCTATCAGGGCCTCTCTTCCTCTAGCATTTCTCCCCAGGACGGTAAAATGGCAACACCCTGCCTGCCACGCGGAGGCTGTGAACTGCACAACCAGGGCAAACCCTCCCCAGCAACTGGCAGGGCAACCCCCAGAATGTGTTTTTTTCATCTGAAACACAGATTTGGTGGAAAAAGTTGCCGAGGGCAAAGAGACACCCTAGCAAGCTGTACTGGTCTGTCCAGTCACCACTGAAACAACCACCATGCCCACAGGCTCTGTTTCTGCATTTCTCCTCCTCACAGGCTTCCTCTTTGAGGGGTTTGAAATACAAAAATACAGCTACCAGAGGGGCTGTTTCTGAATAAAATAGTACCCTATGAGGTCAAAAAGATGCACACTGGAGCAGTTGTAATTGGTTTGTTATTTAACCTGGCCTAATTAGAGTGATTAGGTACAGGTGGATGTTGGTGAATGCTGAGAAAAACAGTGGGGGATGGCATCTGGTAGCTACTTAGATGTATAGACAGCACTGCTGACCTGGTGATGAGGGAAATTTTTTGCTGTTTTTCCAGTGAAACAGCAATGTACAAAGCTGCATTCTGTAAGGCTTGATGCCATATCTATATGCTGTATGTATATGGCCAAATCATCCAAGGAACTGGAATGTCTTTTGTGTTTGTTTTCCCTCTACAGTTTAGGAAATACATTTCCACTTACATGCAGTATTTTCATTGAATTAGTCAAAAGATGTACAATACCTTGCTGCAGGGACACTGCCCAGCATAAAGTATAGAAATGGCACTTTCAGATGCAGGGCCTCTTCTCCCTCCTCTTTTCTGAGTCCAGGAGGGCCCTGGCTGCCTCAGTTTACATGTCTGATAGGCTCCGCATTGCAGTAGGCAACTGAGTTCTCAGTGTACAAGGCAGAGGGAGAAAAAAGTTTATGCCAAAGAAACAGCTGTAATTAGAGGCTTTCCCAATCTGTGCAGCACCTTGATGGCAAAAATCTGAAGCTGTGGGCACGTGATCTCAAGTGTCATTGAGACTGCGGGTACTGCTTGTGCAGGGTGATCACGTGGAAGAAGCTGTTTCCATGTGCCAACAGTGCCAATATGCAACTAACAGAACAAATTAGGTGTGCAGATTTGAACATGGAGCCAGTCTAACTCCATCTGCTCTTATACACCATATTATCTCCTTCCTTTCCCAAACACCTTCTCCTCCATAATTTTAATAAGAAACACACTGGCATGGGAGACCAGTGACGGGAGCAAAACTTGCATCAAGACTCCAAGTCTTCTCATAGGATTTTAAGGAAATCAGTGGGCCCATATAAAAGAAGAGTTCAAGAAACACCCACTTCTGTAATCTTCTCTCTTCCTGATTTGGCTGTGCTTTCTTTGTATACGTATGAAGAAAAAGTCTAAAGACACTGGCACCTACTGATAAGTGACACTGCTTCTTCTCATCGGATGAGCCTTAGGAAGTCAGTTACACCTTGGGATTCTTGGTTGCAGGGTGCTTCCTGACTTAATGGAAAACAGCTGCAGAGGAAAACCTGCCAAAGCTGAGTATGACAGCAGTGAATCTGCACTGTAATTGTATATAGGACAATTATTCACTTCTGGAGGAAGCTAATAAACAGAAAACCCCATCCTTAAATGTCCCCAGGGTGTCAAAGGAAGTGGAGTAAGCTTGCAAGCAGATGACCTGAATTCCCAGTCTCGTCTCGTCTAGCACAAGCCCAGAAGACAAAACAGTTTTTCAGGTTTGAGGCTATGAGCTATGTTGTCTACACTACAGCAACACACTCCAGGTGTAAATTCTCCCACTGAGCAACACACTGAGTGAAACAGCTCTGTTACTGAGGCATTAATCTCAAGCAGAGGAACAGCAGGAAGTACATAGGGAGGTGACGTGATTGAAACTTAACCATCTCCAGCTATCAGTGACCGTCTGCCTGCTGTCTGCGAGTGTGTTTGTGCCAGCTGCATCCGCTCAGCAGCCTGGAAATGGGTTTCACTCCACTGAGTTTGGCTGAAGTGCCTGGGTGGAAGTTGCTGCTCGGCTGTGGAAGATGTGGAGTTAGAGACAGGGAAGAAGACCAGCTGGAGCAGCACACTATGCCTGTGAACAACTCAGAGACCCTGCAGGAAGGAATAGGAGGGAGAAAGAGGATAAATTTCTCTCCTTTTAATGTGCTATAAGACTTTGACAACTTTCAATGGGTGACAGACTTAGCAGCTCTCCTTTCACTAATGAAACATATCTGAACTTTCTTCTCTGGAAATAATATTCTGGCTCTATGAACGTGGTCACACGATGTCTCATATGCTCACGTACTGCTGGCCGGAGTGTGGCAGCTGTCCCCATGCTCTCTTGCCTGGTGTGAGCCCTGTACTGGGTGAGCTGCAGGTAGACTGAGCCTCATAGCATGCCCTGCAGTAGATATGGAACTTACTTTGTTCTCAGCATTGTACATCAGGGCAGATGTGTACTAAACAAAAAGCTGAATTTGAAGGGCTTTTCTTAGTTTGTTCTTCTGAAACCATGGAGTAACTGTGTGACTGGAGGACCTGTCAATGTGAAGTTTCTCATAGTCTGCCAAGAGAAATGTCTATGGGACCCAATTTTCTTCCCCATGAGGATTGTTAGTGCTGTCCACCCAAACTTGCCACACAAGCAGCTTTACACTGAAAACATTTAAAATCTTTTCTAGTCTTGTAAGAATGACGGTGTTCCCATGGCAAAAGCCAATTGTTCGTACTGACTGCCACAGTAAAGTGCAAGGTACTGCAACAGAAAGTCACTGCTAGCACCAAAAGCCAACACGGCCCCTGGCTGGAAACAATCAAATCGTAATTTTAAGGGCTAAAGCTAAAATATTATTCTGCAGTAATTCCTCAGCATATATCATGAAATTTAATCAAGAGCAGACAATTGTGGCTCCACTCCAGGCTCTGATTAGAAGCATCAAAAACGTCAATACAGAAACAGATTAAGGTTTGTACAAGTGAACTGATCCATGATAAACTTTTTCAACTTCATACATAAAACCTAGAGTTAATAAAATAAGAAAATTCAGTCCTTTCGAACTCCTGCTGCATTTGTTTGAACACATCTTATAAATTATTAATATTTTCCTTTGTCTTGTAACTATATCTCATAATCTACGTAATTTATATTAGTCTGTAGGCTACTTAGTGAAACAGCATAGCTCTTAGGGAGATTCTGAGTCTGAAACATGCATACTTCTTTCTTTACTGTACATTTCTTATGTTATCTTGTAGCTGTTTTTGCAAGTTTGGAAGATGTTATCTCAAAAACAACTCAATATGCTTCTTGTGGTAGAAATATTTGCAAACCTGTTGCCGTAGAGTTTGGTCCTCTCTAATTAAATTTAATATGGTGGCATCCCCTGCCACTGACAGGCCTTCCTAGAAGTGGCTGAATTTTTTTACAATGCTTTTGCAAAGGAGTTTTTGAAAACAAATTCTATTCAGGTAATAAAATTTTTTGTACCAATTTTAGCAAATGGATAAATATTTTTTTGGGGGGAGGTGGATTGATCGCCTCCTCTTGACATGTATTTCGTATGTTCCCACTTCCTGTTAGTTTTTAACGTGCCATTGCAGACATTCTGGCCATTTAGGTTGATGTCCTAGAGGAGAAAACATCAGCAATGTAATCAAGTATATTCTAAGTTTGTTTTACTTGCTCACATACTCCTTCCTGGAGTAAAGGTGGTTCAACATGTTCTTCTGGTGTTCAGCCGTGTCTCAAAAACCTCTTCAGGACAGAAACCAAATAGTATTCATCTTCATTATCCTGGAAAAGCCATAACCTGTATTCAGGATTTTTGATACAAAAAATCAAAAAACAAAGCTGCCAAGGATAACTAGCATGTCTTTCTATTTCTCCTAAGAATAGGAAATTTGTAAAATCATGATTACTAGTACTCTCTGGCAATACAGACTACAACCAAGTCCTTAATTTTGTGCTTCTGGTCTGCTGTTATGACTGTTTTCAGTCAGAGTGGTGAATCATAGAATCACAGCATGGCTTGGGTTGGAAGGGACCTTAAAGCCCACCCAGCCCCAACCCCCTGCCGTGGGCTGGTTGCCACCCACTGGATCAGGCTGCCCAGGGCCCATCCAGCCTGGCCTTGAACACCCCCAGGGATGGGGCACCCACAGCTTCTCTGGGCAGCCTGTGCCAGGGCCTCACCACTCTCTGAGTAAAGACTTTCCTCCTAATGTCTGTGACTGTTTTCAGTCAGAGAGCAACAAAATGGCAAGTTTGTGGGATTGACATTTGTGCAAAGAAATCCCTGTACTCTCCCTTTAGAAACCAAGTCTGAACTGAATCAGTTTTGGAGAGGTGTTAGACTTCTTTTTCCCTGTTCTTCTTTCTCTACAATTCTATGGTGATAACTGAAGTTTGTCAATAAATGGTGACTTTTTTTTTTTTTAGTTTGAGTATAGGTGGTGGGTAGCACAAGTACAAAAGCCTTTCCAATCCTGTTTCAGAAATGCAATGACAATTGTTTCTACGCTACCTGAGTTAAGTGACATAACAGTATTTAGGTGTGATGCAGCAGGTACTGAGTGTGCAGGAACACTTGCAGGCACCCCACTCTGTAGACTTACTGTAATCTCCCACTTGAAGTTACTGCACATCTCTTCTGCCAAAACGCCTGTGAAGTGAGTGAGAATAGATTGGGGTAGTGTTGAAGAGAACAATCACTTAGCCTACATGTTCTCTTTGCTCTGTCAAGTGATATCCAAAAGAGAAAAAAAGCCATACAAAGGTTATCTGAGCAGCACTAACAGACTGGTGCAGAGTGGTCTATAATTTCCTGCTGACTTTGCAGCCCAGAGGAGGATCCAGTGCCCAGGGTAGCACTGGGCTTTCTTCCGAAATTAGAAGGCTGGGGGATGGACTCTGACACCATCTTTTCCTTGAGAATTCAGGTCAGGGAGGAAATTTTTCTTTAATCTTGATTCTGGGGAAGCAAGCGATCCTTTCTTAATATCATCTTGCACCTTATATGAAATGTTTATTTCAACCAAGATATAAAGGATTATTCCTTTATATTGATGCCAAGTGAAATATCATGTAAATTCTTTTTATGTGTTTTGTTTAATAATAAATAACTATATAATGCTGGGACACAATGATACTTAGTCCCAAAACTTATGAATTGTTCTTTCTATTGCATTAACAATGGGAATTTTTTTTAATGCAGATAAAAACTTACACAGGAATTTCATGAGGTTAATATCCAGAAGGGAGGAATAAATCTAGTTCGCCAGGATATTTATATTTTGTAAAATCAGAACATGTTTTTTTGTTGTGTTGGTGAAAGCAACATTTAACTTATACCTACAATTTATTTTTCAGCATAGATTAAGTAAGCAAATACATCTGTCAGGACCTCGATGACATCGCAGGACCACACGGACTGTAGCCCATGCAGCTGGGTGACCCTGGGTCTGGCCCCAGTGGGCAGCCTGGCAATGTGCATTCATGTTTATAAATATACAAACACCTTAAGGGATAGTTGCCTCGTGGTCCCCGGTGCAACATCTTCAGTACCGTCAGGCATCTCTTGTATGCACACGTCAGTTCTTCCGAAGTGAAGTTTTCCTTGTAGATAGGCTCAGCCAATCTGCAGGTAACATTTCTGCAGTTTCACAAAGTAAAAATCAGGCATGGAAGCTGCATCAGTGAAACAGAGCGCTTAGAAGAGCAAGAAAATATCATCACATGTCCATATCAGAAACTGACTGTTTCTGTGTTACTCAAGCATAATGTGAATGAAAGCTGTGTCCTTCATTCATGGCATCATATAAAATCCTCACTGTAGTTCCTCCAAAACTTCTGCTCCTTTCATGTCATTCACAGAAAGACAGAACAGCCACCAAATACAAGCTAGCATAATTTCAAATAAATAAATAAATAAATAATACTAACGTCTGGACAAAGCCCTGGTCTTCAAAGCTACCTAGGCACTGAAATTGAGGTTTGGATGCCTACATCTCTGTTAAGTTTAGCACAAAGTTAGGTATCAAATAGGTCTCAAGCTCCAGGATAACTTTTCAGGTTTGCCTCTTAGCTGCCTTCTGCTGCAGTATCTCGAAGTGTTTTCAGTGTTAGAAACATTGCATTTTCTAGACAAAACCATGCAAAGAATCGAATATAGTGCATTACACCCAGTAATTTTAAGATTTGGTATTTGCTTTCTGTCTGTAAACCAAACTACCCATGACCTCTTCAGACCCAAAGCTCAAATCGTCATAAAGAAATAGAATAGGTTGTGTTGGGGTACTAAGGTTAACTACTCCAATGAGAATATCAGTGGGCACTTCTCTGTTGTCCCTTGAAGGTCCACAGAAAAAATCCAAGTAAGCAAATCATGTGCAGATATACTGGAGAGCACAGCGGGTGTTAAGGTACAGCCCCTACTTATGGTACCATCTGAGCTATGGTCTGTCAGTTGTCTGGGAGACTTTTCCTGATGCAGGGATCATAGAATCATACAATGGCTTGGAAGGTTGGAAGGGACCTCAGAGATCATCTAGTTCCAACCCCCCTGCCGTGGACAGGGCTGCCAGCCACTAGCTCACTACATCAAACTGCCCAGGAACCCATCCAGCCTGGCCTTGAACACAGCCAGGGATGGGGCAGCCACAGCTTCTCTGGGCAGCCTGTGCCAGCGCCTCACCACTCTCTCAGGGAAGAATTTCTTCCTGATGTCCAACCTAAACCTCCCCTCTTTCAGTTTTAGCCCATTCCCCCTTGTCCTACCATTATCCACCCCTGCAGAAAGTCGGTCCCCCTCCTGCCTGTAAGCTCCTTTTAAGTATTGGAAGGCTGCAATGAGGTCTCCCCGAAGCCTTCTGTTTTCCAAGCTAAACAATCCCAACTCCCTCAACCTTTCCTCAGAGGAGAGGTGCTCCAGCCCTCTGATCATTTTGGTGGCCCTCCTCTGGACCCGCTCCAACAGCTCCACATCCCCTCTGTACTGGGGGCCCCAGGCCTGGACGCAGTGCTCCAGGTGAGGCCTCACAAGGGCAGAGTAGAGGGGGACGATCACCTCCCTCTCCCTGCTGGCCACCCCTCTCTTGATGCAGCCCAGGATGCCATTGGCCTTCCTGGCTGCGAGAGCGCACTGCCGGCTCATGACCAGCTTTTCGTCAATCACAAGGCCGAAGTCCTTCTCCACAGGGCTGCTCTCAAGGAGTTCTTCTCCCAGTCTGTACACACACCTGGGATTGCCCCGACCCAAGTGCAACACCTTGCACTTGGCCTTGTTGAAAAAAGCATAGACATCTTCATGAAAGATAGCATAGACATAGTTACTGAAAAGTCTGCAACTATAAAATCAGATACTAAATAATGTGTGCAAAAGATAACACTTTACTGGAGCTGATGAAATGATCCCATTGAAGAAACATTTTTACCTGTTAGCCACATAATGGCATTGTTGAAAAAGGAGGAAACCAATAAATACATCTAAGTTTTTACAAAACTCAGTGTATTTACAATACTTGGAGTATTTCCCTGGCATGCCTTTTTTCCACCAAAATAATGCCTTCAAATGAAAACAAAGTGCCATGAGAATTTTCCATGACTTCTCATTTCATGCTTTTATATGTCCTATACCTTTCTGAAAATTTCATTTTTATTGCAGAAACATTTTCTTTGCTCCAAAAGGTATAGAGCAGGTACTGTCCCATTTTTAAATGAAAAATGTGCTTAAAATACATTCTGAAGTTTAATTTTAGGAAGAACTCATGATTTGTCTTTGTTATTATGCAGAGTGTGAATGCAGTAATTAGAAACATGACACATGAAGAATATTTCCTAAGAAAAACAAAATTCAAGTGGCAAGTTTGCCCTTTATCATTTATATCTTCAATGCGTGTTGAACCATTACCAAATGTTCCTGTCAGCCACTCTTGAGAGAGGCTTGAGCAAACCTGTCTACTAATTCCAGACCATGAGTGGAGTGAGTCCCAAGTTTAATGGAGAACACTGTATTTACCTGTGACTCATGCCCTAACTCAGCTGTTATTTTGTACAGTCCAATGAGCTGCATTGTTGGCTCTGATTCCGTCTTGATTATTTTGTACTGGTAATGAAGAGCCCTGTTTGGGGAAAGGAAGTGCTCTCTGCCTTTCTGTTGAAGCCTTCTAGAAGGCTAAATCAAAGCCTTTGGCAGGGCATCTGTGGAAGGGAACTTTGGGGTTGTGAAGCAGAACCATGTGTTTATGTATTTTCATAGCTCCTCCTGCTGTTTCTGCAGCGTAGCAAAAGCCATGTGGTTTTGCATTTGAGATCTGTTGCAACTTCTGTGCTGGTGGAGAGTGGAAAATAGCCTGATTTCCCTGAAGGTAAAACTGGTCTTGTGGCCAAAAGATAACAAGTAATGAAATCTTTAAAAGTTTGAAACGTAGCTAAAATCAACATCTGGATCTTCAGCTGGTGTAAGCAAGAGTGAAATCATGGAGTTTGATGGGATGACTTTAGAGTCTGATATAGGTCTTTTTTATAGCTGCCTTTTGTTTTGAAATAATCTGCTTAAAATGGTGAAACAACAAACATAAAGGGTCAGAAACTCTATCTGATTCTTAATGCTTGCTTGGGCGTTGTGGTTAGTTGTGTGTGCAGCCATCTGCCCAGCTGTTAATCACAAAAGCAAGGAGTAACTTACACTCATAACCATTTCCTTGTGTGAAGTATCAGAACCTTGTTTCGACAATGAGCTAATAAAGTTACCTGCAAACAAATACAGTGCATTTTAAGTGATTTTCTTGGAAGTTATATTGCAAATTAAGGATGTTTTAAAACTATAAAAACCAAGACTCTGACATTGTTGTTTATTCCTGTACTTGCACTCACTGCATTTTTAATTCTATCTCCTTTCTTCAGTGCAAAAATAGTTTTGAATTTCCTGCTTCATTGCCAGCAGCTCAGTACTCATGGGCAGCAAAAATAATAAACTGCTCTGTTCATTCTGCAGGCAGAAAAATGCCTGTCTTGACATATCTTCAAGTTTTAACTTTCTGAATTAGAAGGAAGAAAGGAAATATTTTGCCTTATCCTCCTCTGCTTGGTCAGCTGGACAAGAAATAATCCATCTGTTCTGGAATTCTTTTCCTCCAGTTGTACCATCTAGTTACCTTACAAAGACCTTGTTATATCTGAATGTAAATGCAAACAAGTTAAGAAACTTTGAATACACAACTCAATGGTGCTGAATACTTCTGTGTTAGTGCACTAAACATTTTAAACGTGAGAGAGATCTTCAAAACGAAAGTTACTGGCTCTTGGTTCTGTAATTATCATTTTTCAAAACTGGAGTTGTTGCCAACAAGATAAGTGACTCTCCATAGAGATGACTAATATTCTCAACAGTCTTCCTGGATTTATTTTTTTTTTTTTTGTGTAAATTTTGGACAAATTAAGGCAGATGCAAATCTTAAAATGAAAATAATTTTCATGTTGCAGAGACTTTTAAAACTTCTACAGTTCTGCAGTGCATGCAGGACTTTACATCAGCTTGTTAAAGAGGCAGTAAATATTCAGAGCTGTGTCAGGATTTGGCTGATGTCATTTTCTATATCTGAAATTGATGGAGAGACTGTGCCTGGCTATCACTCAAGCTTCGAATATGTCACCTAATTTTAAGGAAAGGAGTAGCACCTCATTTAATTGCCTCAGTGAGCAGTAGCTGGCATGACAGCCAGATCCTGTTCAGTGACAATATAACTTAGTTCTCTTCTACATGTGCTTTACATCCACATATTTATAAGTGATCTCAAGACGAGAGTAAGGGAGTAGGGAATATAAGCAGCCTCCTTCCACACAGCAGGCAAATGTAACTGCTATGCGAACAAGAGCATCTTTGTGAAAGAAGAATTTAGTGGCTTCTGCAGTCTGCTTGACATTTTACAGATCTGAAGTAAGCATTACCATGTCTTCTGCATTTATCAGTTGATAGCCTAGTCTGCATGCAATAAAATGACCTTGGCAGTGGGTTCTTGTTTTATGCCCTACAGAATCAGAGAATCATGGAATGGCTTGGGTTGGAAGGGACCTCAGAGATCATCTAGTTCCAACCCCCCTGCCGTGGACAGGGCTGCCAGCCACTAGCTCACTACATCAAACTGCCCAGGAACCCATCCAGCCTGGCCTTGAACACAGCCAGGGATGGGGCAGCCACAGCTTCTCTGGGCAGCCTGTGCCAGCGCCTCACCACTCTCTCAGGGAAGAATTTCTTCCTGATGTCCAACCTAAACCTCCCCTCTTTCAGTTTTAGCCCATTCCCCCTTGTCCTACCATTATCCACCCCTGCAGAAAGTCGGTCCCCCTCCTGCCTGTAAGCTCCTTTTAAGTATTGGAAGGCTGCAATGAGGTCTCCCCGAAGCCTTCTGTTTTTCAAGCTAAACAATCCCAACTCCCTCAACCTTTCCTCACAGGAGAGGTGCTCCAGCCCTCTGATCATTTTGGTGGCCCTCCTCTGGACCCGCTCCAACAGCTCCACATCCCCTCTGTACTGGGGGCCCCAGGCCTGGACACAGTACTCCAGGTGAGGCCTTACAAGGGCAGAGTAGAGGGGGACGATCACCTCCCTCTCCCTGCTGGCCACCCCTCTCTTGATGCAGCCCAGGATGCCATTGGCCTTCCTGGCTGCGAGAGCGCACTGCCAGCTCATGGCCAGCTTTTCGTCAATCACAAGGCCCAAGTCCTTCTCCACAGGGCTGCTCTCAAGGAGTTCTTCTCCCAGTCTGTACACACACCTGGGATTGCCCCGACCCAAGTGCAACACCTTGCACTTGGCCTTGTTGAACCTCATCACATTCTCATGGGCCCACTTTTCCGTCCCTCTGGATGGCATCCCTTCCTTCAGGGGTATCAACTGCACCACTCAGCTTGGTGTCATCAGCAAACTTGCTGAGGGTGCACTCGATCCCACAGTCTAAGTCGTTGATAAAGATGTTGAAGAGCACCGGTCCCAAGACGGACCCCTGGGGGACACTGCTCATGACCAGCCTCCACCTGGACGTAGAGCCATTGACTGCAACCCTTTGGCTGTGATCATCCAGCCAGTTCTTTATCCAGCGAATAGTCCACCCATTAAATCCACATCTCTCCAGTTTAGAGATAAGGATATGGTGCGGGACCATGTCAAAGGCCTTGCACAAGTCCAGGTAGACAACATCTGTCACCCTCCCTTGGTCCACCAATGCCATCACTCCATCATAGAAGGCCACCAGATTGTTCAGGCACGACCTGCCCTTGGTGAAGCCATGCTAGCAGTCTCGGATCACCTCCTCACCTCGCACGTGCCTTAGCATCTCCTCTAGGAACTTCCCCTCTAATTGTAGAGAAACACTCTTGTGCCAGGCATTGTTCAGGATGTCCAGGATTGTCCCAGCCCCAGTTATCTTTTAAGTCAAATAACTCAGCCTGACATTTACTCAGAAAGAAAAAAAAAAAAAAAAAAGGGTATTTTTAGTGTTCTAAAGAAAAAAAATATTGATCTTTTTTCCTGCATTTTAATTTTGGCTGTGCTTTGGCTTCATCTGGGATTTTGAAAATAGTACTATTTCTGCCTTTTCTCCACAGATGATTATCAGAAGTATCAGCTGTTTGGAAAGAAACTTCATTGTCATGATTTCCAGACCAGGGCTGCAGAAGTGCGTGGATAACCTTCAGAGAAAAAGTGACTCTCCTGCATGTTGTTGTGAAGCACATTTCCAAACCCTGAGGTTTGTCACCAGCATTTGGCAGGTTGGGTTATTTGTGGACTAGGTATTACATTATTCACCTCTCTGCACCACAGCTGTCTCCATCCCTGTACAATGATTTAAAGCTAAAACATGCTGTCATGTTTGTCATAACATGAGCAGATTTGCAGAGAAAATAATGCCAGCTGTCTGGTAAGTCTTAAATGTTTGTGTTCATGGTCGTCATAAGTGATCAGATTTGGTTTTCTGCTCTTCTTCTTGTGCACAATTCTGAAAGAGACCTGGACAGTAGGATCTTAAATATCAAATTCAAAATTTACAGTAGGCATGTTTCCTATGCAATATTAAACACTCTGCTTTCTATTAGCATTTATTAAAATCAGAGCAAAACACCTTCCAAAAAGTTTTCTGAGGAGAAGAAAAAAATAAAAACTATTTATGGAATCAAGATGAAGCGGCAGCAAGTTTTGTTTTCACTCTGTGGGCAACATAAGTAGGTAGATGGGTCATACTGTGATCAGAAGAACTGGATTCAATCTGTATGCAGTGCGAGAGTAATCAGGCAATCCACTATAACAGAAGAAGCTTCTGGTAAGTGGGGATGTGTAGGATACTTCGGACAGCTAGGGCTCAGTCCAGGTGCATAAGCATTGGCACCTGTCTGTATTACACTACAGTATCCCAGACATGCTCAGCTTTAGTTCAGTGGCTTTTAGCCATCTAGAGTTAGATAGTATTTTCTATGCCTGGAAAACTCAAGAAGCTGAGAACATGTGAATTTCTTTCTAAATTACATGTATCTGTGAAAGCCAAAGATGAATAAATCTCATGCATTTCCAAGACAGGTGAAATTTTCAAATAATGTGGGAAATTATGTTCCCTAATTTTTCACATTTCTGTCTAGACATAATGACTGAAACAATTCTGAGTGCCCTCAAAACCTGCATGAAGTGGATGGTTACAGCTTGGCAATGTTCCTTCTATTTGTGCAGAGAGCTCTAAATTATTTCTAGCTGCCTAATTCTGAAAAACAAGATATGTTGTTGGTTCAGAACTTCTGTATTTTCCTACTCAGTGGTCATCCAAACACAAAGAAATCTGGCTCCACTGCAGTCTTTAAAGAAGGGCTCCAGTCTTATCTCCTTTTTACGGAGTTAAGAACAGGGGTGTAATAGACAATTACACCCCTGCCAAGTGTAGTCTTCAAACTCGAGTCAAACTTGCTGTGAATGCCCATAGGGCTGTCCCTTTTTCTCCACAGATCTCTGGTGTGGAGCCCAGGAATGTTCTGGCAACAGCGAAGCTGCTGCCCCATGGATTCTCTGGCTGTTTTACAGGTGAGGAATGTCTCATTTCTTTGTGCATCCCACCTGCCTGGTGGTGCGACCTTGCCCGATGCAAGCACTACTAGATTCCTGAGGCAAAGGCTGTTTTTCTCTGTGATCCTCCAGCAAATGGAACTTTAGTCCCTGGCTAAGGACCCAGGGACAAAGTATTACAGGCAATAATACAGTCGATATGAATTGCACATTCAGAATAGCTGAATAGTCCTGCACACATTGCAGACCTCTCTGCCAAGGCCTGAACTTTGACCACTCTGCTGTACACTTTTCTTAATGACATGCTTACTGGATGATGGAGGTTGATTTTAATACAGGACTGTTTCAATGTTATTGATGGTATATTTATTTCACTGGTGATTATTTTCTATGTTCTTAACAAGGCTTTGATGATTTTCTCCTAAGTATGATTAAACATTATTCTCTGAAAAAGATCCACTCTAGAGACCCTTAGAAGGGTTTTGTTTCTCTAGGGCTGGCCACTGTCTGACATGAACTTAAGGGAATGTAGCTGTCAAGAGTGGTTCACGAAACAGATGTCGAGTCAGAAACTCCAACAAATTTGTTGTGTGGACAAATTTGTTTATTTTCAAGATCCACCTGTACAATATTGTTTGATTTAGATGCTTATTAAGTACTTATATATACACATTTACGCATATACGCATATATGTACATATGTATATATATTTTTTCAATGATTTACCCAAGACTGTTGGCTTTCTGAAGTACTTAGAGTTGCAGTACAGGCTTGAAGAGTCAGGTGAAAGACCATGACATAGTCATTTGATGTTAGTGTGCAGGTGGGTTCCTACCATCTTGTCACAAGCCCAGCTGTCATCTCTGGGCCTAATCCAGATGCCAAGGACAGTGCTGCAGTATGCCACAAGTGACTTATCTCTCTCTGGGCTGCTTGCATATGGTCTCAGACATTGAATTACATAAGATGACTCCTCACACAGTGTCAAAGATAAGACTTAGATACACGGGCAAACAGAGGAGAGGTGTTTTCCTGTGTTGCTGTTAAAATATCAGGGCCAGACTCATTTGCCAAGTGTCTCCGTAATTACCAAGGACAGGCGACCATGACTATGACTACGTGGTAATATGAGGGAATAAGAGGTACAGGGAACCTCCTTTTTGCCATTATGTTTGGTAATAAGCCAGACGCTGGATTACTGAGCAAGTATGTGAGAATGCAGAACCCGATCTACACCGTCTTCTCTGATACACAAGGCAGGACCTAACGTAGGAAGGCCTTCTTTGTTGTCTAGTAATATGACACTTCCTAACATGCAGTCAAGACTGAAAGGAGAGTTGGGTGTCAGAATACCTTTGGATCTGACTCAGCGACACCTTCACTGAACTTCTTGAAACTATGTCATTGAAACTACCAAACCGTAGTAAAGAAAGCTACTTTGATAAAGCTCTGCAGTACACACATGGACTCAAAAACACCAGATGGTTTGTCTCAAAGGCAGACGCATACACTCAGGGTACATTTACATCGTACATGAGTGGTAGGCTTGCCTGATCTGAAACCTGACAAAGTCTGTATTGCTTTGACTGGCATGGTGCTAAGCCCAGGTCTGTGAGGCTTGCTGAGAACACGAGACATTGCCACAGGCTCAGTCCAAAAAAAAGCATCTTTGGTACAGCACTTACTTCTCTTGGAGTGTGGACAGAGCTTGCTCACATTTGCTTGTGGCTCACATGTGCCACTGACTCTTGAGACCAACTGACATGTGCAGGTTCATTTCTTGTGTATCCCAAATATTTGCCTTGTGAGACAAATTTCTCTTTTTATCTGCAGTGCTCTACTTTGCTTTGTAATGTCCATAGTGAGCAACAGAGCTGTAACTGTCCAGACTGAGCAAAAAAATTTTTTCTCCTATTTCCGCAATCCAATTTCATCAGAAAACAACATTCAAATTATTTGTGACAAATTTGAAAATGTCACAAAAATTGTAGCATTGAGAAGCAAACAGTCTCAGGACCCTGCCCTACCTTATTGTTCACCCGGATACACTTGAAGTAAAATGGGAGTACTGCCTTAGGTAAGGTTGGTGTTTAAATCTTAAAGAGCTATATACAGAAGTAGTCCCCCCTGCTGTCTTTGTAGCTTATATAGGGAGAATTACTCACCGGCCTAAGTGGGGGTTGAAAATACCTACAGTTAGATTTATGTTCTTGTTCTCAGGTACCATCATCAAGCAGCTGTTGAGGGAACCTAGGGACATCAGACCTGGCTAAAGTCAACCTGTATGAACAATCTCCTACACCTTCTCAATCACGCTAATGAGACAGGTAAGCCGTGTATGCTTCACTTTAGGTCTTGATTCTGCTCCTTGGCAAGGTAGACAGCAGCACGTTTATATTAGTGAGGTTTAGAGTTTCCTGTAGTTTGTACTGCTCATCATCTTTTCTCGCTTTACTACTGTATAGGCAATGCTCTCTGTGTGCTTGAGCTTTATGGGATCTAGCCTGAGGAGCAGCTGAGCTTAAAATATTGCTTAAATCTCTAAGTCTGAGCCAAATTGTGAAAAGATTAATGCAAATGAGAAGATACAGCTTAGCAGGTCTGAGAGACATCATGGCATTAAATATTAAGGAGATGAAGACAAAAATAAGCACAACTTGCTGTTGTCAACAGACGCTGAAGAAACTTGACAATACTGTCCTTGTCCTGTGAATAAACTGTTCTTCACTCTCCTTCCTATCATTACAGAATAAGAATAAATAATTGAGGGCAACAGATAGTTCTTGCCAGAATTTTCCTGCTATGAGTTTCAAATTAATACTTTATAGTAAAGAACAAGCTAAGGGAAGCCATTCTCAGCTGTGCTGCAGTAGGCCTTCTGCATGTAAACCATGTGCCTGGTTAATCAGCTCGCTATGCATCATACTCTTACCATCTGCACTACTGAGGCAAGGGCTTCTCTGTGCAGACTATGACCTTCACATCCTCTTTCAAGCTGGGACAAAGAAACAAGTAACCCAGAACAAGAAACTTCAGGGAAGATTACAGGCTCTTGTGAAGCTTGTGTCTCTTACATATGAATGCACACACCTTAGTAGAGAATGATGCGGCATGACATGTTCTCTAACACTGTGATCTTTTTCCTTCCATGGATCTCTAGGGGTTCCCAAGAGACTACTGTCTTCATATTAGCTAGATTTTCTTCTGTAAATTTATATGCTTTCTGCATAATAGGACATTACACAGACTGTAAAAGTCTGTGTCAAAGTCTGAAGAATTCTTGCTGTGTCTTCTTGACAGAAATACAGTGTTATACCCTGCTAATATTGCAGCAATGGCACAAGTAAAATAAGTAATATTATATACATATAAAACTTTTGCAGCATTGGGCTATAATTCTAATTAGTCTTCTTTATGCCGTGTATTTTATATTTAAAATCTAACAGAGTTCTGAATACAAAAATACAGGACGAGATTTTGTAGAATGTGTGGCACAGGATGAAATGATTCTGAGGTGTCTGGCTTGATACACTGAATGGTAGTTTTGTCACAAGTCTCATATAAAGTCTATTCAAGGATCAGTTAATTTAGTTTGTAACTGTTGAAAAATCAGTCAGCTCAGTAAAACCGCAGATCAAGTTGATTACAAGTTTGTAGAGGCAATGGCTATATGTTGTGATGGTCACAGCAGCTGTAGACAAAGTCAGTGTGTCACTCATGTGCCTGGAGAAATGTGGGTGCAACAAAGCTGCACACACCTTAGGCAGAATGAATCTCAAATACATTAAGAAACGACAGCCATTAGAGTTACTGTGACTCTTTTGTCTTTTGGACATCTGTGAGTGGCAGTGCGATGTGTCGAAGGCAAGAATTTTAACACGCAAGCTCCTTGTTTGTTTCTGGAGTGATCAAATGCATTAAGTGATAGGAGCTGGTTCCGAGTCAGTCAGCTCACTAGGATGGAAAAGGAAGTGTTTGCAGTGAATTGCAGGAGTGGAAAATAAACTTATTTGTCTCTGCTCACTAACCAAACCCCCAGAAATAACTGAAATAGGAGATTCAGGCTTCTGTTCCCTTGTCCCCTCCTCAAATAGCCCCAGCACCACTGAAACCTAGGAATAAATTGTCTATTTCCATTTTTTTTTTTTTTTTTTGAATTTGACCTCATGGCAAGGAGTACAGAAGTAAAGTAAGCAGAGGAATCAAAGAGCACTGTTCTCTTCTTTACTGGAAGACAAACGTCATTGCAGAATTAATGTGCATAGCTCCCACCTGTGGCTGAAGCATCTGGGAGGCAGACTGGTGGGAACTGGTGACCTGAGCAGTAATTCTTCAATGCAAACACCATGGGGCTATTTGTCAACCTGTCTCGCTCTTAGAGAGGCTGCGAACATCCAGGTTCTGCAGTGCAGGCAGAGCTGCAGACAGAGACTGGCCTTGACAGGGCTGGCACTGGGGACAAAGGCTTCATCAGCCATCACTGCCAGGGAACACATTGCAGCACGTATATGGGCAATAACTTTTACAAGTGGACAGCAGCTGCCATCAGTTTAAATGTGAATCTAAAAAATAAAAATAAAAAAAAAGCTAGCAGTACAGAAAACAGAAACAATAGACTATTTTTTCAGAACTTTGCATATATGTGAAGATTTGTGTTTTGTGGGTGCATGAGCTTTGAGGATGTCCTTACATATAGGCAGATACTCAGCTCACAGGAAGAACATGATATTAGAGTATTAAATTGGGAAGAAATGTGAGAATGTTCCAGCCCTTTGTATCTGTGCTAATGATCAAGCAATGTCCTTGTTGCTGTACAAAAGAAAAAAAAAGAGGCAGTTCTTCTTCCAGCCCCCACATTCAGCGTTAGAGAACAGCCCAAACAAAACAGTGTGAGGGAAGCAATGGATTAGTCTTACAGCACCTGTTACTCTGCATTCACGGGCTGTGAACAGAGCTAAGTCCGAAATAGCCCACTTTGTTTCACAGAGCATTTAACTTATCTTTGCAGCAATGGAAGATAAGAGACCAGCTCCTGTAATGTAGTTAACCACAGACTTAGCTAAAATGCTTCAGTTCATCTAATAATAATAAGTTTGTAGAGCTGTACACTTAGAGGTCCGTAACACAGGGTGTTCAGCAAGATTTAATGTGTGGAAAAATAGAGTTCTTTCAGCAATACGAACAAATCTGTATTTGTTGGGTATAAACAAGCCTGCCTTCAATTGCCTCCTGTCCTTTTGCCTATCAAGATGTTCTTTCATAGTGATATGAATGTCACTAGTAATAGTACTTTTGAGACTGAAAAACTAAACCATAGATTAGCTTTTTGTCAGGTTATAAGCACATCTACTCACAAAATAGAATAGAACTTACTTCTGAATAGAAACTTAACCTTTCCATTTATAAACAACTAATTTCTGTTCTAGCAATTTTATCCATGTAAAAATTATTTTTTAAATCCAACAAAGTTATTTCCTAATGGTAAACAATCTGTACACGCTAGGCTGTGTGTAGAATATGGACTCTAGCACCCTTCTTCTCTTTAGCATTCATCTGCTTTATAAGAACCCTCAGCTGCGTGGGAGATATAATTTAGGACTGCGTTTTCTATACACAGCCAGAGATGCATAATGTAGATGAAAATAAAACAAATGAAAAACAGGTTCCTCTGCCACTGCCAATTTAAATTAGCTTGTTATTTCTGATGTGACTAGGGCAGAATAGGCAACACAGTGTAATAAAAAATAGAAAGCTGATGCAAATATTAAAAATCACTAAAGATTTTACTATGCATCATAAACATCCCTCTGCATTACTGCAAGAGGAAGTCCTGTTTGAGACATGGTTGTTGGTCAAAGTCCTCAACTGAGACTTGTCCATTACAATTATTCTGTAATAACATGTGTAATTTAATATTACTATAACAATTATAATAATGCTTATCGCCTTGCAGCTCAATGTAAGTACCCATTTCAGTGTTTTCAGGTTTTCAGTATTTGACAGTGGTCCAACAACAGGCTTATGCAGTGGGTTCAGAATATGACAGTGGTGAATGACAGCAAAAAAATTCAAGTATATTCCTTGATTAAATAGACAGATTATAAAAATGCTGAAGAATAGCTTAGCATATTTACTTCTCTTCTCAGAAGAGAACTTTCTTGCATTAAAATTTAATTTTGTCCCCATCAACAGCAGCTCATTTAAGTGGCAGAGACATTAGGGCCTTCCTGTGTAACCTTTAAGTGTGAAATAAAAAATCTTCCGAGCTGAGCTAAATGTGTCTGAAGTTGCTTAGTGTAACAACTGCCTTTCATTAAAGATCAGTGTAAAGGGGATATTTCGGCTGCTCTGTGCAACCAAGTAGCAAAAATTACAGAACAACTGTCACAAGCACTGACTTGCACACTGCAAGGACTGAGAAGAAGCTGAATGATTTGGATGGGACAACTGCAGGCCTGTGAGAATTGATTGGTGGAGCTGTGATTGCCTATGGTCTGTGACTGAAAGAGGGAGCCTGACACTGAGGAAAATGGCAGCAAAAAGCACAGGATACTTTAACAGAAGTTTGAGCAGTAGGGGTCTCAGAATGAACAAAGGGATAATTTCTGTGGGAGGCTAGGAGCAGAGAACTTGTGTCTGATTGCTGCTGGAGCCTGAGAAAACAGGCCCCAGTAATTTCCTTGCAGCTGAAGATCTTCAATCACGTCAGCAGTGTCTACATCTACCTCCAGCCTTTCTTCCTCATGGGAAGAACTCCCCACAGAACTTCAGCCTGTTAACTGAGGTCAGAAAGGATGCATAACGGTTAACAAGTCTTATTTGGAAATTGCACTGCTGCAGGAACCAACGCAACAGCTCCAATACCTAATAATTTTAAGATAACTCTCTTTAATTTATCAACCTATCCCTTACCCTATTATCTTTCTGTGCACTCTATTAGTGTGTTTTCCTGGAGGATTCGGTTTAGCGTGTTTGCATATAAAAAAATGAGCTTGTTGCATTTCTGTCTGGAACATCTACAGCATGATCTGTTTTGTTTTGTTGCACAGTGAAAGCCTCATGGGTTCATGTCTGACAGAAAAAACAATCAGTTAGAGCTACCTATTGCGTTTTCGTCTCTGGGGGCTTCTGTCTTCCTCCACTCCTGTTCTCAGCCTCTCCTATCTGACATGCCATGCACTGGAAAGCATCTTGTTTGGCAATGTGCTCTCACTGGAGATTCATTTAATCCATATCTCTATTTAAAAATAGAGATATGGTATTTAAATTGATAATGGAATGGTACCATCCCTTGGCAAGAGTAGACGTATTTCTGAAGTAACCTAGCCATCCCTGCAAAGGCAGAGTACTCTATTAGGATAAGAGAACTATAAATACAACAAGATAATGAGATATTCTGACTTCACAACGCATTAGATTAATTGTGTGAGCTTCACTTCAGGATAGAGGCCAAAATCAAAGAAGTCCAACAGAAAAGCAATATATATATAAAAGTATGGCTAAAATGATCTTAAAGCCTACTTTGGCAAAAGAAGCAAAGATATTTTCTGAGCTGAACTGAGAGGAATGTCAGGAAGGTGAGTGAGTGATCTGAGAATGAATGAAGGAATGCAGATGATCAATGCAAGACTAATCCATTAATTCTCGTCCTATTTTTCTGGTTAGATTCAGCCTCTGCAGTGAAAGCCATAAATTCATGTTTCTGATTGACTAAAAGGGCACCGCTTTTAAATCTAAGGTACTCATCAAGAGTATTGAATCATAAAGTTTCTTCACATGTAACGATCAATTTGCCAGATGCTGAGTTCTAGCACAAATGTCTTCTTCCTTCCTTAAGCAATTTAAGAATTGATGCATTCCACCTCTCATTATATGGATCATCAAAAGGAACAGTCATTAAAACTGTAAATCTCATCCTCTGAAAATATGACCTCTGCTTTCTTTCATTTTCCACTGAAGCCCATCCTGTGTCTTGAAGTGCCAACAAAGCACACCTTTCACTGCCAGAGTAGCTGTAGTAGTGGTGAGCTAAGTTACTGATAAATCCCAGCCTCGCTGCATCTCAGCATTTCCACGTGAAGTGCAATAGCGTAGCTATGGACAGTAAGTTTAAGACTACAGCACCAACATTTCTACTCCTGCTAAAAAAAAAATCTTTCTTTATAGAAATGCTATGTCCTTCAGTGGGACAGTTTACAGTGTGATTTATTTCTGACACTATATAAGAACATCAGAATCTGATCCTAAATGTGAGTAACTTCTCTAGCCATCCGGAGCCCCCTCACATAATTAAGATCTTCAGTTTCTCTGGAGAAAACAGGGAACTGTTTTCTCCAACCCTCTTTCAGCAGAAGTACCCTTCCTATTATAAGCTTTCCATGTGTCTATGACTAAGAGGAGACATTAAGGTGAGGTTTGTCTCACAGCTGTTGATGTCTGCAGTTTGGATACCTACTGCTAATGTGGTCACAACCTGAAGAACCTGGTTCCTCCCATCCTGAAGCAGATGTTATGTCTGTCAGTTGGATCACCCCTAAAAATATCTGCTTCTCTCTGCTGATGTTGGAGGAGTCTGACAGTGACTAGCCCAGGTGTAAGTTGTTGGTGTATAGCTGCTTAAGGCTTTTTGAGGTGATTTCCAGCATCTGTTTCACCCAAAGATACTAATTTCCATCAGGATTGCTTAGCATGAAAGGTGATGCAGGGCCTATGCCTTAATAGGAATAAGGTGGAATGGTGTTAAATCCATCTTACTTTACCTTTTAAAATGTGGCCTAGCATGAGAGTATGAATCTCTATTCATAGCACAGAAATAATTTAGACCTACAGTTATGTGGTGTGGGTAGAAGGTTTAACAATCAGTGATGCTTGCATCCAGAGACACAGAGATCTTGGCTGTGCCCCTGTCAGCTCCAGAGCTGGAAGCATGAGGGGATGCAGTAATGAGGTGCCTATCCAGTGAGGAATCACAGATGCGAATTTAAGTTAGTACAGCCTGCAAAATTCACCTGAGCATCTGCATCTGGGAGATGAAGGTAAGCAGAAGATGTATCAGAGAAAGATATTTATATTTACTATTGATTATCTCCTTTAAATAAATACAAAGAAAAATACCAGTTCTTGCTTTTTGGCACATTCCACATGTCTATTTGGTCTGTGAACACTGAATGGCATTTTTCTTAATTACCAAAGGGGGCAAAAAGAATTAGAAAAAGTTGTCTTTTGTCTCCATGAAAGGTGTCATATGTGCCTGTCTAACAGGTGATAAGCGCTAATGTACATTTAGGGGATACTGCTGTCATTAAGCATATAGCAGCCTGGGAAAGGGCATGCACATGCCTGGAATTCAGAATATGCTGCTCTACAAAGCTTTTCTGATACCTGAGAACTCTT
>VXAV01003665.1:507492-559511 GCA_013399715.1 Alectura lathami | reverse complement strand
GCCATTTTTTTTTTTTTTTTTTTTTTTTTTTTTTTTTCCTTATTGCAGCTCATAAGCAGTATTTTCTAGCTTTTTACTTTTTGAATATTAAACTACAAAGATTTGTGAATTCCTCGGTTGGATGTGACTGTAGGTATAATGTGTGCTTGGAAGGGATATTCTTTGCAAACATTTTGAAGAATGTACTGCATTAAAATCTACCAATTTTTCACAGCTGGCAAGAAAGAAAGCTCTGTGGTGAGTGTCAGGTGGTCTGTGTGAAATTAATAATTTCTCACACAGTTTATTTCCCAGTGGACACATGTCAACTGCACACAAACTCCAGCTTGGCATTGATTGCCACACTTGTTTAAACTCTCAGTCCTATGAACAGGTCCTTTCTTCAAGTGGGCACTCTGTGGGGTGCTGGGAGGCTTGTAGCCTAACCGTTGCTGTAAGACAAGCAGTCTCTTTCAGCAGATGGGTATTGGCAGGTGCCCAGTGAGCACCAGCACACAGAGCACGATGATTCTCAGAACCACCAGTTCTTGGGCTGCAGAACTATGCTCTGCCACCTGCTCACATCCTGGTGCCTCAGATTAAAGAGATGCAATTAGGTACTTGCTATTTTTTCCTAAATTTGTTTCTGAAACACCCATCTGAAATTAGGACTGGAGCACATAGGTTCAACTCAGCAGAAATGAAATTACGGGGGAAGGTTCCCTACTCACGCCAAACAAGGTTTTCAAGGTACAGCAAAGCAGCAAGGCAAGTCGTAGTTACTACCACCCACTGGGACAGTGCTTTGGAAGCATCTTCTTCACTCCTTAAACATGCCTTCATCTCATATTATGTTCTTTACTTATTTTCCAAGTATTTCCCAACCTGCACTTGGCAAATTCCTTAGGCTCTCTACTTACTGGCTGTTCACACCATTCATGAACATCTACATCCAATCTGTATTCCCTCTAAGCGTTTTATCATCATGTTCGTCTTGTTATTACAACTTAATGCTGCTCTTTATTATTAGTGAAAAAGCATGAGTTTTAATTTAATAGATTATTATGCTTTTGCTTTTCTAATGGATAACCACAGTGTAACTGCTTCTGAGTAAACAGCTTGTTGTTGCATTCATTTCATGCTCATAATTCTTTTGCTGATACTAGGCAAATGTTTTCAGGCTAACTTTTCCCTGCATACATTTTGGCAGCACTACTGAGTCCTGAGTCTCTCTGTTAACCTGTAAGGGCCATGGAACAACCATGTTTATCTTTTGCTGTAATTCAGCTGTTAACTGGATGCTTGTTACCACATGCTCGGTCTGCCCAAGATACAGTTTAGATATATTTCCATCACTTTATATAATCTTAAATAGACATGATAAATTAATTAGGGTGTGTTGCCAATAGAGTCTTTTCTGTTATTACATGACATAGTCAGACTACTCTCAGCTGAAAAGACATTCTGAAGATGAATAAGCAGCCTGTTCCAACAGGAAAGACATTCCTGTTACAGATTTTCATTGCCCCTTTTGGGAAATTTTGTCACTGGCATCAGCTAATTTTCTAGCTTTCCTCTCAGTGCCATAGGGTAAGGGACTAAAATTAGTTGGAATACATCATTTTTATGCACAAATTCTGACTGAGCTCTCTTCTCTTTTAGGGAGGAAAGTTATATGCTTTGATCAGACCACTGGAAGAGAGTGCTCGCCTTCTCTCTTCCCTTCAATTTCCCAATATTTTTGACACCGTATTTTTCCCATATTTTTGACATTTTGAAGTAGAAAGTAATGAAAAGCAAACCTTCCAGTTGTTACCCTCCAAATCCTGTGGGGAAAAAAAAAAAAAAAAAAGGATTCCTTTTTTAAATGTAAATTTGAAAGTGGAAAAGTTAAGGGTGAAGATATGCATATTCAAATTTCTACACATAAGAGTAAAATTCCTACAGAAAACCCATCTTTTTCTTTTATGCTTGTCAATGTCTCTGTCCCACTTATGTGTACGAATAGCACCTTATTTTGAACTAGACTGTTAGAGTGAATAGAAAACTTTGGCAGATATCCAGTATGGACCCTTGTCCTTTTCTCTTCATCTTCCCTGCAGGGGAACGGTTCTCAACAGCAACCAAAAGCCACTGATGGATTGCAGGAAAAGCGCAGAAATATTTTGGTATCTTTTTTTCTCCACCCTTCACCAGAAAATATGCTGCAACTGGATTACTGACTGCATGTATACCAGGACTAAAAGAGAAAGGACTCAGGTTAGAATGTAAATGAAAAGGTTTAGGAAAGACTTAGTGTAGGTGTATTTTTTTTCAGCCCAGCTAGGTTTGATGAAAATCATTGTAGGATACTTAAAGAACGGGCTGAAATAATTTCAGAACAATCAGAGGTTGTCTTTGAACACACCTGCTGAGGATATGTGACATTTCAGAAGACTGAAGAGGAACAATTATGGCACTGTCTTCAAACAGGAGACACCAGAACTGCTGTGGAGCTAGAAGATAATCTCTTCAACTTCAGATCCAGGAAAGCTATTGGACTGAATTACTCAACAAACAACTGCAGCTGCTGAGAAAACAGCAAGAATTCAAGAAAAAAAAAAAAATCTAAACAACGGATTCTATGAAACTATTAATTTCCTTCCTTGATAGTGTAATGAGTCTAATAAAAGGGAAAAAAACAGTGTTACGGCACAACTAGACTCCAGTAAGGTTATGTACACTGTTTTGCCTGACTTTCTTGTAAGCTAATGAAGAAACATAGTGTAAATGAATCTAATATAGGAAGATTCACAACTATTTGCCAAAATACGCTTAGGGAATAGATGTTGACAGGTCATCATGGCAAAAAATAGTGTATTGAGCAGGATTCTACAAAGTTTTTTGACGTATGCAGTGTTTCATTAACAATATAGAAGAAAAGATTGATGATGAAATAGAAAATATACTTCTTAAGCTTTAAGAGGACCTGTTAACCTTATTTTGGAGAACAAGAATAGAATTTAAAATAATGTTGGTTTGTTGGAGTTATGGTCCAAAAATCTGTGAGAAATCCAATTTTGGCTTAGACCGGAATAATTATGTGTGCAAGCAGGGGCTAGGATAAAAGTGTCTCACAGAAAAAGACCCACTGTTCTGAGTATATTGGAAGGTGAACAAGAGCTGACCATGCTATGTACATCCTAGAAAGACAAGCTTTCTCAGGGAGCGTATATCTGAATGTACACTGTGCAGGGTACACAAAAATAATCCTGCAACTCTGTTTAGTACTGGGCATGCATCAGCCAAAACACTTTGGGCCTCAACCCATATTCTAACCAGAGAAAAGCAATACAATTAACTCAGGTCTACAACTTTGGACATGTGAGGACAGATAGAAGAAATGGAAGTTGTAAGTGGAAAGCAGAATGAGGGTAGACACCAAACAAGCCTTTCTTTCTGAGAAAAAATTGCTGCCGCAGAGAAGAATGCAAGAAACTGGCTTCCATATCCTACACTGTTAGAGCAAAAAGTCACAAGCTGAAAGTACAGGATGAGAGATTTTCCTTAGACAAGAAGAAAAGATAATTTATGGGAAGGAGAATCAAAGAGGGTTGAAGTTATCTCCTGGGAAGATGTTTTTGTGTTCATTAGAAGTATCTAAGACAATCACTTCCAGACCAGTTTTTCTAATGTTCTATGACAGCAGAGCATTCAGTATACAAAAAGAGACACACGGCAACGACCAGGACTTATTGCTACGGCTTTCGCTGCTCACCTCCCTTTCACTTAAACTCACACTTTGCCTTCACCTGCTGCCAAGAGTGTTAGTATGTGACAATAACTGAAAAAATAATTTATTAATGACTTGAATATCATTGTGTACAGGCATAATAGAAGTGGAAATTGACATGCTTAATGAGAATTCATGAACTAGATAGGTTAATGAGACACAGAAGGGTAAAGGGATCCTGTGAAGGTTTTATCTTTTTTATTTTTTTTCTCTGTTCCCTGGAATAAATATTATAATTTCACAGTCTATATTATTATCTCTATTCATATATTTTGATTATTTTTTAATGATCATTGCTATGTGCTCACTGAGTGTTATGAGGCTCTGGTAGATGTGACAGCTCTTCTCTGGTTGGACAGAGATATTCACTACTCTCATTTTCTAGCATTGTCTCTATCCAAACACAGAGGGATTAAGGTCCTTTCTTCCTGAGCTAGAAAGTAACAGCCATGAAGCTGCCTGAGTTAGTTGTTTGAAGACACACGTCCACATCACTGTGAGAAGACTGATGTGACTCTGACTACTGCTTTTATAACCTGTTTCTAGCTCTTTCACACATCATCCAAGAGAGACCTGAGTAAGAAAGTCAGGTTAGGCCACTAATGCAGAGTTGCATCCCGATTTCCCACCAGGTAAATGGGGAAGAAGACTCTCCTACAACACTGGATTACTGTGAGGCTAAAAATTGCTTAGACATCCTAACAGGTCCACACAGCTTTGTGGCAAGGCCATGACTTAGTACATAGCTACACATAGTCTTCCCTACATTGGTATAATAGACTGAGCAATTTTGGAAGGCTTTTGAAATTGAGTTCATATTTATAAGAAAAGAGATGCAAACAAAATTGAAAGAGCTCTTTCCCTTTACTAGTGGCTTATTTTTGTGCATACTTTTTGCTCCAGCTTTCCTCCTTCAATTACACGGTATCATGCATTATACAATGCTCCTCAACACACGGGGTCAGCCTGTAAGTGGGGAGCATTAATTTGGTGTCAGATTATGGGCACTTCCTCCTTCAGAAACGGTCTCATCAGAAGTATCATGAGACGTGGGGAGCATTTGTTATGGGACAGTAATGATGGTGTTGCTATGTGCCGGCTGCTCTGTGACAATATATGTAAAGGCATCACTTCCCAGAGAGAAGCTTTATTGTACTCAGCCGCTTCTATTACAGTTTAAAAATTCAGCTACCACATCTAGCTCGAAACAGTAAATATGTGAATGCGAGTAGAATACATTAAATAACAAACAAGTGCAACTCATACAGCCTACCATACCAGAATTTTTATTTACAGTTTGTTTCCTTGATAAAGGAAAAATTGCTTGTGTATGTGTATTTTCAGTAACAGTAAGGATTAGGGGGACACAACATAAAATATATTTTTATGCAAGGGAAATACCAATGCCTTCAACTGGACTGAACACATCAGCTTTAGTTTGACCTTTTCTTGTGATCAGTGATGTTTTCTGCTAAGATAAGGAGCTAGGTAAAATGTGAAAGCTTAGTACAAACCAAGAAAATGACTTTAGAAATCAAATATGCAGATTTGTTTTCATGATATGTAAATATCTTACCTAATAGATAGCAGTATTATTTCATTATACTCTAATTCTGTTTGTAAATCTTAAATCAACAATCTCAACTGAAATTAAAAACACCTTGAAAGTTGGAAATTTTACATCTGTGGGAAAGATTAAATGTGTGACAAAAGCATGAGATATAATTTTTACCAGAAAAATCTCGTCTTCTGCACCTATGTTTTTGCTTTCACTCAAGTCTTCTCACACAAAACTAGCATGCATACATGCTACTGACATTTATTGCTTGAGGTGTGCACTATAATTATGCATAGATTAAATTGTCTTAACACGTTGAGAGTTGACTAGAGTATGAACAAGAATTGCCAAAGCCATGTAATAAATTGAGCAAGAATTACTCCCGATTCCTCCATTTGGTTTGAAAACAGATGTGCATCATGCACTGCCACAACAGAAAAATAAAATTCTTCATTTTGTAACAGATGATTTAATAGATTTGCAATAATAGTGAGGTAATAAATTAAAAAGTAGATCAGCCATTTTTGAAATAAATTTATGTGTTTTACTTGCCAGCTTTGTATATAAAGGGAATAAAATTAGTCCCTTTCATAGGGTGGACATTTACAGCATTTAGTCCAGGGCAACCTATTGGTCTCTTTGGCCACAGTTCACTGTGACCCAGGCACAGCTCTTTTAAAAAATTAGAACAGTACATTTGGAAGGGGCCTACAAAGACTGCCTGACCAGGTCAGGGCTGACCAGAGATTAAATTAATGAGAGCATTGTCTAAATGCCACTTAAACAACACTGATGGACATGGGGCATCAACCACCTCACTAGGAAGCTTGTTCCAGTGTTTGACCATGGTAAAGAAGTTCGACCTGTTGAACAGGACTGGCTGCCAGCCAGGTGTAGCCCCATTCACTACGACCCTTTGAGCTCTGCCATCGAGCAAGTTTCTTCACCCAGCATAGGCAGTGCATGAATCTGTTTAACTCACAGTTGGACAATCTGTGAGAAGGATGCTCTGAGGGATGGTATCTAAGGCCTCACTAAAATGTGTGGCTATAAAACGCGTGCGGCCAGCAGGCCTTTTGATATTTCTTCTCTTGGAAACTGTTAGTCAAATTCATGCTGCATGTAAGTTCATGAAGCCAGTGAGCTTAACGCTATCGGTAATTCTCCCCCAGAGCACTGAAGAGAAGGTGGCAGTCTTTCAGAGACAGCTGTCATCACTGCACTGAGGATGGGAGGGAAGGGGAGAAAAGCTCTTTGCCCTCACAGATATGCTGCAGTCCAAAGGGTGGAAACAAATGAAGTGTAAAAGCCAATTTCAGTCCTTCTACCAGATACTGAATCTCTCTTTTAAAAGCATCAGTCAATCCGACTGACATTTCCACTTAACCTTGTAAAACAGAACGGATTTTCTCCTCATTGGCATTTAAGCAAGGTCATCATCTATGACCTATTCTGTAGCTGCGGCATGGCTGTCATATAAGCCATCAAAAGATTGAAATCCCCATCAGATTCCACAACAGGCTGCTGTGGTCAGAGTCCAGCCGCTGGCAGCTTCTGGACAGATCTGAACCCCTCATAAAAGCACACAGCTGGAGAGGAGAGGGCGTTGCAAACCTTGCAGACAGGGAGGATTTAGAGGAAGTCACTGGAAGGTGCTAACAGCCAGATTACCCAGTGCAGAAACAAGACATTTTTGGGGCTAAAATTACTAATTTCTGTAAGATAAATATTTTGGTTTTAAACTCTAGACTATATAGAAGAAAATCCCACCCAAACCAATGAAACACAAGAAAGCAGTCGCTTGTTTGTACACCATTAGGACAAATGTTCTTTTTTTCTGCATGAAAGGAAGACTATTTCTCTGATATTTTGAGTTTGTAATGGATCAGCACTCAGCTTCAGTTCTTGCCATAGACATAGGCAATATGCCTACTGAATTCTGTCATGCATTTTAACTACTACCATACAAACAACTATTTTTTTTCATTCCTTATCTGCTTAGAATCAGTGGCAAAATAAAGCTTTCAGTCAGCAAATTATTTCAGTAATCCTAACTGAAAGAAGAGTTGAAGGCACAGTATTCATTGCTCAACAATGTTTATTCCTAACATTGTTTCATTTATTTTGAACTATTTTAAACTTCAGGAATTCTCTTAACTTAAACTTCCTAAAAATAAAACTAATTTTTGACTGAAAAATGAAAATGTTTCTATTTGAAAATGCTGAAATTTAGTGTTTTGCTATCTATAATTCTTAATTAAGAGAAATTTTTTGTGAGAATGTTTGTGAGGGGAAAGGCTGAGTTAAACAACTTACTGAAATATTTTGAATGTCAGTTTGTATAATTCCATAAAAATAATAAAAAAATTTTGTTTGAAACATATTGCCCTGTTGTACTGCTGAGAAGGAACTGAAGAGGTTGGAGAAGGTGGGCCAGAGTGTTAGGGGTAAGAAAAGCTGCTGAGGCTTGTCCAGAATTTCTCCTGATTATGGCTGAGGAGCACGTGCCATCACTTCATAACTGCAAAGGGCACCACATGCAGGCAAAATAAGCAAGAAAATAAGCCTCTACAAGATCAAACAAATACAAGCATGCTATGACCTCACCTTTCCTTCTGCAATCTCATACCAGAGTTAATATACATGATGGAATTTCACAGAAGAAGATAATTTTTGGAAGGATTTTTAAAGAATAAAAAATTTTAGATTAGTAACCAGATCCCCCTTCCAAAAGTTATTTCAATACATTTGCAATATATGTATCCTGCTGGTTGTTCGTGAGTTTTACAATGACCTCAAAGTATGTGCTAAAGTGATTTCATCATCAAAAACCCTCTCAGCTAAGTATCAGACTAGAACTGTGTCCTCCCTTCCTTTTCTCTCCTGCCACATGTAATCCAGGGTCATCCAGAGTCAGCTCAGAATATTCACTGCTTGCTCAAATTTGTATCACAGGAAGAACACCTCCAGTAAGTGGTGAACCTTCAGTAATTACCTGATGATAATGGCTAAAGATTTCCTGTGACTTTTTTTTTTTTTTTTTTTTTTTTTTCTTAACAACTTCAAACCTAATTGTCACATTCTCCAGAATCTGAAAAACTGATCTTAGAAGAACTACTAGGAGAATCATGCAGTTTGTGATACACTTATCTGTTCCCAAGATGTGTCTGTATTGCAGCTCATGTCTGTTTAATTAAGAAGTGCAGTTTTGCCATCAGGTAAGGTGTTTGTTATTCAGTAAGAATTAAAGTTACCGTTAAAACCAGTCCTATAGCTGGAGCGATCCTCTGTTCTTCTCTTTGAGGTAGGAAATGTGAAAGAGGAACCCTCAGCCCTCGCACGCCATCCCTACACGTGGGGCTTCAGCAGCACCAAAAGGGCTGCTGGTGCATCATGGCTGCAAGGAGTCCCAGCGGGGCATCCAGAGCAGCAGGATCGAGCACCTCAGTGTATCCTGCTATCTGACCTTCTCCATCCTCATCTTGAGAGGGGGAAGGCTGGACAGTAAGTGCTTGTTGTTCTGATTAAATATATGTTTTCTGGGCACCAGGAGAAAGGGACGGGCTGTGCAGTGCCATATGCTGATACCCAGTCAGACTGGAGGTAGCCTGGAGCCTAGAAGTATCTTTCTTAGTAGCCTTGATGTCCACATCCACTGTTCTTCATAATCACATCGACCACGGTTATCACGCTACTGTCCTGCTCCTGAACAGCTGGGTCAGCTGTCTCTGCGTGGTACAAGACTGTGTTAGACTGTGTTCCATCAACAGGGTCATTAAGACCAGTGGATGCTCGTCGTTTCCGGTTTGCACTGCCAGTCAGTTCTTACCCCACACCTGCAAGCTTCTCTCATGCAGGTAGTGTGGCACCTCCAGCTGTTGTCACATCTCTCATCTATCACAATATTGGGTTATCTGGTTTGTTTCTTGAAGTCCAGTCCCTACATAAATTGTGAGCACTGGGGGATGATCTGATTTTATTTGAAAACAGATCCTCAGTAAGGTTTTTCATTCCTGTGACTAAGTTGCAAAAAAAAAAAAAATGACCCAAGAGAAACCCTGAGGCTCAAAACCATCCAAAGAGCCCAGCTGAGCCTGTAGTTTTTGAACACAAAGGATGAGTTGGTACTTCCTAACTGAAAAGTTCAATTTTTCTGCCTCTTCTCTGTCACAGCAAAGGGAAACCACCTCCCATTGTGTGGTGTAAGTACGCACGTTCATTGATCACACTATGCATGCAGGTTTGGTGTGCTTAAGGAGAAAGGCCTGGTCAGAAACAAGTGCCTTATTGCACTTCTGCAAACAGAAGGGCTGCACTTGTTATAATTAAGGTTCAAAATGAGCATTTAAATGAGACTGGAAAATGTATTCGTTTATATCCTGGAGACAACTGTAGTGTTTCCAGGCATTTCTAATATGCCAGCTAGACTGTGTACTGCTGATGTGATGCACTGGTCCATCTCTCCAGTTCACAGGTCCTGCTGTCACCAAAGGAACTTCCAGGCCTTTTTCCCAAAAATTTGCTTCATCAGTTCATCATACCCAAACACCAATTTTTTAATCCACACAGGCTGCAGAGACTCAGAGACCATCCTCTTTCATGCAGCATCCCCAGTCCCTTTCTACTTCCAAGGAACAAAACCTCTTGTTTTCATGTCCCTTCCCAGAAGTCCAGAGGGCAAAAAAAGAAGGCTGGATTGTGCTTTCCAGAATTTTCTAAAATCTTCTACTTTTTCTGGTCTGAATAGATTTAGCAAACCTACATTGCAGCTGTCATAAGCATATGAAACAGCTTTCTGGTGATGAAAAGGAATCTGCTGGTGCAAACATTTTACAGCAAATCTTGAAGTTTCTGTTCAGATGACATTCCTGTGAAGAGAATGGTAATCTGGTTATAGGATTCTCCCAGTCACAGTTAAATAAACAATGTATTTGCCTGATTGTTACTTTGCATTTTGATATGTTTACTTATTCTTCTAGAGTCCTATCTCATTTACAATAACAGGGAAAAAGGAAAATTAAAGCAAAAATAAGGAAATCAGACTCCTTGTACCACAATTTATGTGCTGGATTGAAAACCCTGTGAAATGTGAGGGATTTTAAAAATCTAAATAATATCAATCCAATTGTTCATCATAGTTTAACAGGAAATTTCATGCATTTTATTGCACTCACTTAGATTGATACTGTTTGTAAACCAGAACAGGATATTTGATTAGAAAACTGAACAAGCTGGAAATATAAATTTATTTTCCAAATTTCCAGGCACATAAGATGAGAATCTAAACCTTTCTCAAAATGTCTATCCTTGATCGTGTGTGTTGTAAGATAATGAGACACTGAGCTCTTCAGGCAAAGGGCTCTGCAGGTCCACGTGCAGGAGTGCAGTCACCACTTGCAGCTCATTCAGCCTGAAGCTTCAAAACAAGGAGGAAATCACAGCAGGATCTGGATATGGGAAATACTAAGAATGTTCAGAGTATTGTACTAATAATGTGATTTATGAAATGCCTCACAGAAAGTACATGGAAGAGATAAAAAGTATCCTCTTATCGGTAGTTCACGTCTCATTCTAATTAGTAGCTGCTGCTGTCTCCCCCTATGTGGTACATGATCTCAGCTGATTGATTCATTTTTCAGTGCTTGCACATAGTTTCTTTTGTCTTCTGCTTTCTCACTGCAAGGTTCAGTTCATGCAGAAACCTTAGACTTAGAGCTGGTGTTTGAAGTAGTATTAAAAGAACTGATGCTTCTTCACATATTGCATTAAGGAAAAAAGCCAGGTTTGCCACAAATAGGAGTGAAAGAACGTATAGAAATACTCACTGGCTCTATAGAAAGTTGTACAGTAAAAGCAAAAAAAAATCTGAATTTCTATATACCCTTATATATCTCATAGTCTGAGGCAAAGGAAGGGCTCTGCCTCTTTCTGCCTACCTCTCCAAAAATTCTTGCTGAAGAAGAAACTGCATGATGGATGAACAGAGAAAACCTAAACAAAGGAATGTGTGTATGTGTGTATTTATATGTGCTTAGTCTTACACTCTTGGAGCTTGGCCAGTGACACTTTAAAATTGAGGTTATCTGTTTGTGTAGATGCAGCAGAAACACCATGGCAGACCCTGCATGTGCCCAGCTCATGTGATGTTTGACGAGTAGGTAGAGGATTTTTATCTCACCCCGTCTTCTGCATTTTGCTGCTCCTGTTGTCACTTCATCCATACCAGATGAAAGGGATCCAAGAAGGTCTTGGCTTCTGTTTTCTCTCTGAGAAGTTTGGCAGGAGTTTAGTTCCCCAGGCTCAAAAGCTGAGTAAAGAACAGCACACACAAGAGCAGTGAGAGCATTAAACTACATAAGTACCAGACACATGGGGAATAGAGGAATACTTTTAGTCGACCATGATGGCATTGCCGATGGCAGCTACAGACAAGATGTGCTAAACATTCAGCTTTAAAATTCATTTTTAGACCCTCAGATTCACTGCCTTTGTTTAAGGCTTAGAATTGGACATTGATGTTGCCAGTGCAGGTGTAGGAAAGGACAGGCCAACCTGGAGACATCTGATTCATCTATAAATATTCACTGGGCATCATCATAATATGCAGAAATGGGGCTAATGGGACAATCCAATATACAAGCAGCTGAGAGTGAGTGAGAAACTTGGAATTAGTCCTGAAACACCAGCCAGAGCTTCTGGATGAGGCCTAGCCTGTGCCCTGTGTTGGAAACCACAGACTTGTTTGGAAAAGGATGCCTGAAGATGGGATTAGTTACTGAAGCAGAATTGGAAGTAACCAGAGTGAAATGACAAGACCCAGAGCCTTTTTGCAAAGCCATTTAGCCATTTAGAAAGGCGCCTATCTGAGAGAACCACCCTTGGCTCTGTATATTCAGCAGGAGATGTACTTTTAAAAGTCCATTCGTTGTCAAAACCCTGAAGGTAGAAAGTGTCTTCCTTTTGCGTTACTAACAGATTATAGCATCAGTGACAAGTCCCCTGTGACTGGAAAAAGGGAAACATAGGCTGGATATGGGGAAGAAATTCTTTCCTGTGGGGGTGGTGGGACACTAGAACAGTTTGCCCAGGGGGGCTGTGGATGCCCCCTCCCAGGAAGTGTTCAAGGCCAGGCGGGATGGGGCTCTGAGCAACCTGGCCTAGTGGGAGATGTGCCTGCCCTCCTTGCCCATGGCAGGTGGGCTGGAACTAGATGATCTTTGAAGTTCCTTCCAACCCAAACCATTCTATGATTCTATGATCACTCCCATTTTATGAAAGAGAGAAAGGAAGACCAGGGGAACTACAGGCTGGTAAGCTTCACATCTGTGCCTGGGAAGATCATGGAGCGGATCCTCCTGGAGGATCCGAGACAGCCAGCACAGCTTCACCAAGGGCAGGTCATGCCTGAACAATCTGGTGGCCTTCTATGATGGAGTGATGGCATTGGTGGACCAAGGGAGGGTGACAGATGTCGTCTACCTGGACTTGTGCAAGGCCTTTGACATGGTCCCGCACCATATCCTTATCTCTAAACTGGAGAGAGATGGATTTGATGGGTGGACTGTTCGCTGGATAAAGAACTGGCTGGAGGGTCGCAGCCAAAGGGTTGTAGTCAATGGCTCTACGTCCAGGTGGAGGCCGGTCACGAGCAGTGTCCCCCAGGGGTCCATCTTGGGACCGGTGCTCTTCAACATCTTTATCAACGACTTAGACTGTGGGATCGAGTGCACCCTCAGCAAGTTTGCTGATGACACCAAGCTGAGTGGTGCAGTTGATACCCCTGAAGGAAGGGATGCCATCCAGAGGGACCTGGACAGGCTGGAAAAGTGGGCCCACGAGAACCTGATGAGGTTCAACAAGGCCAAGTGCAAGGTGTTGTGCTTGGGTTGGGGCAATCCCAGGTGTGTGTACAGACTGGGAGAAGAACTCCTTGAGAGCAGCCCTGCGGAGAAGGACTTGGGCGTTGTGATTGACGAAAAGCTGGCCATGAGCCGGCAGTGCGCTCTTGCAGCCAGGAAGGCCAATGGCATCCTGGGCTGCATCAAGAGAGGGGTGGCCAGCAGGGAGAGGGAGGTGATCGTCCCCCTCTACTCTGCCCTTGTAAGGCCTCACCTGGAGTACTGTGTCCAGGCCTGGGGCCCCCAGTACAGAGGGGATGTGGAGCTGTTGGAGCGGGTCCAGAGGAGGGCCACCAAAATGATCAGAGGGCTGGAGCACCTCTCCTATGAGGAAAGGTTGAGGGAGTTGGGACTGTTTAGCTTGGAAAAGAGAAGGCTCCGGGGAGGCCTCATTGCGGCCTTCCAATACTTGAAAGGAGCTTACAGGCAGGAGGGGGACCAACTTTTTACACGGGTGGATAATGGTAGGACAAGGGGGAAAGGGCTAAAACTGAAAGAGGGGAGGTTTAGGTTGGACATCAGGAAGAAATTCTTCCCTGAGAGAGTGGTGAGGCGCTGGCACAGGCTGCCCAGAGAAGCTGTGGCTGCCCCATCCCTGGCTGTGTCCAAGGCCAGGCTGGATGGGTTCCTGGGCAGTTGGATCCAGTGAGCTGGTGGCTGGCAGCCCTGTCCATGGCAGGGGGGTTGGAACTAGATGATCTTTGAGGTCCCTTCCAACGCAAGCCATTCTATGATTCTATGAAGATTCTATGATTCTATGATTCTGTGATGATCCTGCCCTGTTGCCAAAGTGCTCAGTCTGCACATTTCCGTGTGTCTCCAGTATACCATGAAACTCAGCATCTCAGAGGCTCTCTGTCCACAAGATGAACTGAATTTACACTCTGAGAGAAAGTTGGATACCTGCACTGTTTCTGAGAGGGAGAACATGGTGTAATAAGACCTGCAAATCTTTGCAAATTTAAAGCTTGCTTTGCTGTAAACCTGATGGGCCGCATGGGTTTTTGTTGTTTTAGGCACTATCACATAGTTCACAGCATCATGTGTTGGGTCCTGCCTCAGTGTGAGCTGCCTGTGTGCTGTCATTGGAGGTGACATGTGTGGGTGGTATTGGAAGCTCCATTCACTGCAGATCACATGTCACGAATGCTTCCTCATGAATTCTTCCACTCTGAACATAATAAAATCTTTAAAACCAAGCATATGATGATCTTATAATAATATTTCACTGTTTGCAGGACAGTAAGACAACCTGACTGCACTGAAAAATTCTGAGAAACCTCATACCTGGAGATTAGGTCATCTTGGAAAAAGCAATGCAAAATGCTTCAAGGAGAATAATGAACATGTCATTGCCACCTTAAAAGCTGTATCTCAGGTGATCAGCTTTAGAAGTGGAAATGCCAAATACTGGTCTGCCACAGCAGTTGAAACACAAAGAGAATCAATGCTGGTTGCTGTGGGTTTAAAGACTCTGGTAATTAAATATAGCCTCAGAACATAGCTTTATTAGATGTGAGTAAGAGCTCTCCTGAATCTTAATGTTTTGACTTAGACAGACCAACCAGCTGATCATATTTGCATACTTTAGAGTGAGGTGGGCACAACACATCGATCCTTAGAGATGATTTTTCAGGAAACAACAAAAAATGAAAATCCTGATCATGCACTGGCCTTGTTAAACTAAACCTACACAATGAGACAACAGCGTCATCACCAGGTGTTCCCTGTCCAGACAAAACACAGGACAGATGTGTTCCATTTGCTTGCTGTACACTTTGCAGAAAACCATCACTTTTATTAGTGGTGGCTTATAACTTGTTTAAGCTAAAAACTATGTGTCAGAGAGGTAGCTGAAAGATCTTGGATGAAAGCTAAGTAAATGCCACGCCTGCCCAAACAGATGTGAAATTGTTTCATTGCTTTCCAATTATTTCATCTGCAGATAGTTCTAAGATTTTTGAAATGTGGTTATTTGCGAAGAGGTGGTGGTTTGTGTCACAGAGCAGAACCTGGAATTTAAAATTAAAATGATGGAAGAAGCTTTCTCCTTCTTCCCACATTCTACTGCTTTTTACTTTTATTAATTTTATTTTATTTTATTTTATTTTATTTTATTTTATTTTATTTTATTTTATTTTATTTTATTTTTGAGAATGAAGAGGACCAGAATCTCCTAGGAATGCTGTTGGTCATACAGAAAACAGCTTTTTCCTTTGTTTCTTTCTAAGCAGTTATCCTGTAACTGTGACACAGCCAGAACATTGTGTAAGATACATGAGGCAGGTGTCCACGCAACCTCTAGGCAATAAGAAAGGAAGATAAAAGTCTTGAAAAACATATTTTGCCTGCAGCAGCCAGGAGATCTGCTGTATTTTGGAAGCATGCTTCCCATTGCTGCCTCCTAGCAACTTACTGCCTGGCAGCTGAGCTGTAATAAGGCACAGTGGTGAAAGAGGCATGACAATGGCTTGTGTGGTACAGAAAGCAGTTGCTGCCCCAGATGGTGCTTAAGGAGAGCTATAAAGGTCCCTTTAAATAGCGGCAATTTCACTTTTACTGGACACATAAGAGTGCTTGTCCCTTTCTTCCTGAAGAAAACAAACAAACAAACAAACAAACAAACATTAGCTTAAACTTCTGTGAAAGTGAGATAGGCAATTGCTTTTTTTTTCAGCAATCAAGATGGGTTAAAAGTAAGCCTAGGAGCCATTGGTTTAGCTCTACTGATGGATTGTTATCATTAAAATATGCTATTCACAAAATGCATGTGGTGATCATTCGCCAAGATACTTACTGCATTTGGCAGGTAAGTTACCCCATTCCCTGTCAGTGCTCCATGCCATGGTTAGTCAATGACTTTGCCACAAATGCTCACAGCACTGTCTGCAGAGGTCTCCATTATCAAGCCATGGGTACTTTGTTGCTTTTTCAGACTGAGCTCTTGCAGTGCAAGAGCAGTGCAGTTGTACCCAAAAGGCAACATTGTTTACCAATGTTTGCTAGCAGTGTTTAAAGTGTTACCTTTGACTTGAGGCATCCTGACTATCCGCAGGGTCCAGCTGTCCCTGACCTGACTGAGCCCAGGCAGCTGGACTTTCAGGGTTAGGGACGCTCCCAGTTTTCAAGCATATATTCTTTGCCTGACTAACACCACCGTAGGAAGAGCCATCAGGGCTGCTCATACTGATGTGGCAGCTGGAAGAAGTGGGAAGAGTTTTCCTAAAAGTTCAAGGCATTTGGTTATTTACCTATTTCTTTGTGCTTTTTTGTTTTGTTTTGTTTTGTTTTAGGCCACTGCCGCTTTGATTTGTTTTTCTCTGAAAAAGCAAACGTTACCAAAGCAGGTGGGAAGGGGGGTATAGGGAATGGATACAGTAGGGCATAATGTGTGTGAACTGGGAATAGATAACTGTTGTTTTTTCTACTTACAACCATTTTCCTTACATTGCTTGGATGTTTCCTATTTCTAGTTTTTGTTACATAGTAGTCAGCTGGTCCAGTATTTTGATGCATTTGTTTAAAAATAGGTTTTAAAGGTGGACTATGTGTTGTATTGCTCGTAAAATGTGTGAGTATCTAATGTAGCTGAAGCCATTTGGGCTTACAGAGGAAATTTTAAGAGGCATCTTTCCCATATAGACTTGATAATCTTTTAGGAAGTGACCTTCAAAGGTAAGGTCACTTACACCTGAAAATCTTACTCTCTAAGCAGTGATAAAAGCTCTGAGATAAATGCAGCTGTGAATGCGGGGGACTATTACAAATGCAGGCCTCAAAAATTGTTTGGGTAATGGATGAGCACTTTTAGGAAGACTTTCCATAGACAGACCTTGATTTGCAAAAGAATTGGTTGCAGTGATTTTGAAAAGAAGCTTGGAAAGGACTAGGTGATTGTATGGAAATAGGCTTCATCTAGCTGTAATGCATGCAATATTCAAGAAGTGCAGGTAGGAATTTTTATTAGTGTGTCTTCATTTCTGGCTTCTTGTTGATGTGAAAGGGCCCAGCTGTGCAAGCTCGTGGGAAAAGGGCATGTTAATCTTCCCAGCTCTCATAATCAAGTGACCTATGGCTGACACAGCATCAGCTAAATATTGTGAAAAACGAAATATCAAAGGAAGGACATATCAGTCCCAGAGATTAATAATTATGCTTAAACTAGGGCTTGAGTGATCACCAATATTTCAGTAAGCTTCTGTTTAGATGACTAAATGTCTTTGAGGGTATAAAACTTTTTTATTTTCAAGATCATAGCATCAAGTTGTTGAGCTGAAAATGGTAATGCCATGCCAGGGAACTGAATGAGATGCTGAGGAATGCTAACAGCCATTTCTTTTAATAGAAAGCTTTTCTACGCAAGTAGAAACAGCGAAGGTGGGGAATCAAATTTTTATGCCAACTGTGTTCCTTTGTTTGTCTGAACATCACCTGCTTCTTCAAATAAACCTCCAAGCTTGAAAAGCATTATAAGCGTGTCAGTGGTGGGTCAGTCCTATTCTAGAGGCATAACTGCAGAGCAGAGGAGGTCCAGCTCTATTCCAGAAAGGGAATGGACCCCGTCTTAAGTCTCAGCCTTAGGCCAGAGGTCTCCAAGATGTGTCTCATGACTACTGTTACAGTCAGATTAACCTCCCACTCAAACTAAAAAAGTATTAAACCCAAGTAAAATTTAATGTATTTTTTCTTCTATTAATAACTGACTTCGTAATATCAGACATGAACAATTCTATAAAATCTCAGAGTTGCAAGCATAACTGATGTAGGGATAAGAGCAATCAACTCCAAAACTTGCCTTGTTATTTTAAAGACACTGAGTTAATTAGAGATTTATTCTTGTTAGCAATGGTTCGTTAAAAGATCCTTTATGCAACCGAAATATTAATTTTAGTAGAAATGAACTAAGTGACTCAAAATATTTATTGACACGTTTAATAGTGTTTTTTGTTTGGTTGGTTTTGTTTTCATTTTTGTTTTAATTAGATGCTTTGTTAGCAGGCATGATACCAAAGCTGTGGTGACTTTCACTAAACTTTTAGGAGTTTAACCACAGAGTGCTGGATTCCCTGATGGCATTACTACTGCCATCATATTGCCATTCCCAGGATGCACTTGCTTGTGCTCAAATTGCATAATACCTTTTAAAGGGCATTATTTGCAGCCTGTGATTATCAGGGCAAGGTACTCTGTAAGAAATATTGGGGAGTGAATCAGGAGTGGAGAAGATAAAGTCTGTGGGCACAGAGGCAAGGCACTATTAATCTAATATTGCACAAGGCTTGTGTGGTTTATGGACACAAAAAGAGAAGCTGAAAAGGTTGGTTCTACACAACATTAAGAAGTAAAGGCTCAGGGGACGTCTCACAGCATTGGTAAGGCTGGGTCAGACTCTTCTTAGAGGTAGACAGTAATGGGTTGAGAGACTATGGATGCAAGCTGGAATGAGGGAAAATCCTGTAATAAGAGCCCCAGATGTTGTGGGATTTGCATCCCTGGAGACACTGAGGGATCAAGATGGGGCTGGATGAGGTGGCCCACAGAGGTGCCTCCCAGCACATATTATCCTGTGCTGATGTGACTTGTACTACAGAACTGGCAGTGGCAGTGCAGGGAGAATGGCCCAGCAGGCTTCTCCAGTGCTTCCAAGACAGGACAGTATCCAAAGAGTTGGATATTGTATTTACCTCCCAAAGAGCAGGCTTATTTTCACTGACCAACAAGAGAGGTTCCAGCCACAAAAATCTGGTACATACATTCTTGGAGTTACCACATTACACTGTATTCTGTTGTGTAAGAATGAATTACATGCTCATTTGAAGGTGTGTTCATTCATCTGTTATAGTCTCTGCCTGTCTGTGCTGGTATTTAAACATCTGATTCCTAAATCTGTAAACAATAGACTGACAACCATGTCAGCCCCATGGCAAATCTTGGAAAACAGCAGCAAAATGCAGTAAACTTTTCTTTACTTAAGACTTAAAAATTCAGGAACAATGACACCACTTCAGTCCCTATGGCCTTGGAAAAAAATTGGCAAGGACTAAGAAAGCACTCTTATAATGCAGTATTGAATGTGATGTGCGCAACAATGAGGTTCGATTGTATTGCAAGCATATTCCTGGTGGCTTACATCTCCTCTGCTGCTGAACCAGAAAAATCAATCCATGTAAGCCATGGATTCAGCATCTGTCCTAAAGGACCTTCTCATTTTCAGCTTTCTTCTGAAAAACACATTAAAACATGAGTTTATTAACAGCAAGAAAAATAAAGAAAAAGAAAAAAAAGCCATAGTTCATTAGTGTTATAGTGTTAGCTGGTTTTCATGTATGTTACTACCACCCTCTGTTACAGTATGGGACAAGGGCAGACACTGCATACGACCGTGTTAATGGCAGATAAGGGCAAAGAATAGGTCTAATTTCTGCCTTTGGTGGATGATTTTAGTAAGTTCAGAGGCTAAAGAGAGAACACTTCAACTACTTCTGTAACACTTAACACGACACAAGACTGAAAGGCAGGAAATTGCCCCAAAGGAAAGATTTGTATCCCGATGGAATATTTCCCCTGGCATTTGAAATACTGTGGTCTGATGAAGTAGCAGATGCAAATGGTTTCATTCAGAATGAACCCAGGATCTGCAATTAACAAAAGAGAAATAATGTTCATTTCCAAACTGACACAAATTGGATTTGGTTTGTTTTGCTGTTTTGTTTTCATCCCTGGGTGATGAATTTGGATGGAGGCCTTCCAGGCGGTTCTGAAAGCTCTCTGCACTTCAGCACACACTGTTGCTTGCGTCTGGGAGGAGAATGCCTGGCAGGGCAGTGTAAGAGGCCCTCCCATGCTGTCTCTCTTGAGCCTTGGCATCAGCCTGCCCTCAGCCAGTGGGATGGGCTCCCAGCACAGCAAGACCTAGGCTTTCAGTGCAGATTTGCAGTGCTTGGCCCCAAACTGGAGGGTGCATGGCTACAGGCTTAAGAATGCTGCTGCGGCTGGCAGCACCATGGGGCAGCTACAAGCATTTGTATGGTTCCTGGGATGTGCTGGTGAGGATACTGGAGGCTGGCCCACCTCTGGAATTGCTCTCTCTTTTCTGTCTTATTTATTGCAGTGGTGTGTTTTCCCCTCATCCCCAAATTCTGTGTTTACCGGTGGGCAGGACCTTGGCTCGTGTGCTCTCTGTGCCTTATCTCCTGCTGTGACAACTCTACCTGAATGCACCCTCTGTAATGGCTCGATAACAAAACCAACATGGGGATTAGATGGTTAAATCCCAGTAAGCCCTGGGTAATGGCGCACAGGCAGTCAGACAACATATACTCTTACTTGCGGTTATCACTCGCTGTGTGCCTTCTGTGGCAGCCCAAGTATTACATTTTGCTTTTATCTGAAAGAATATTTTTGCAATAGCCAACCTTGGGCATTGGACTGAAACTAGCAGCTGAGGAAATTATTTGCCAATAAAGAAAAAAGCTATTTCTACACCACTAGTTAGCAAAGGAATTGATTCAGTCAGTCTAGAAAAAGTTTTCATAGACTGGCATCAGAGGGTAAAGCGTCAGTCTCATCTAGTATTTTTCCACTAAGGCTTCTGAACTCAGAGCATTCCATTTGCTGATCACTTTACCAGAAAATTATCACTTCTGAAGGAAAGTTATTTACTCTGACTGCTGTATTAGCAGTGGCAGTGGAGACCAGGTGCGCACAAGAGCTAGGAAAGAGTGCCATCTCCTGGGCCTGGGGGCTGCCCAGGGAAATCTCTGCGCACCTTGGCATGCACACACCCAAGGCAGCTGTGCAAAAGCCATTGTGCAATTACTGGGTAATGCTGATTCCAGGAGTGGAAGGAGGGTAATTTGCTAATGCCACCATTTAATAGCGTGTTATCTGGGCATATAAGCTCTAAGACTGTTTAATTTAGCAAATAAGGAACACTGTTAATACTGCATAAGCCTGAAGAATTGCAGCAACTATAATGCCCATGCAGCTGCTGCGCTGGGGAGATATGTTGAACTGCAGGGGTGCAGGGTGGTTTTCACATAACCCGGCAGCCCACAAATGCTATGAAATGCCTGCAGCACCAATACCAACCAAGCTGCAGGGAAGCCAAATACCTACAGTTTCCTTTGGAGTTTTTGGTTTGTTTACTTTTTGTTTGTTTGTTTTGTTTTTTCCTGAAGACTGCTCTTTTCATTTCTACTAGTGAGTGACTTCCTCTTCATGTGGCTCAGATGCCCTTTTCTGTAAGTAAGCAGACACAGAGACCCATTTACCCTCCTGTTAAGACTCCCCAAGGGACTGAGCCAAGGTTGGAAGAAGAAAAATCCTGAGGAAATTTGTGTTTTTGTGATTTTCAGGAAGAAGATGGGATCTGCTGCCCTGTGCACTTGCCCACATTGCAGTACCAGTGTATAACAGCTGATATTTTAACCCAAGCTTTAAGGGTAAAAAAAAATCTGGGGCTTATTTAGGAAGTCACAGCTCTTGCCAGTGAGCCACCCAATTTCCAGAGCAGTTAAGCTATATTTTGCCTTGCCTGTATTTCGCTCACTTTAGTTTGATGAGGGAGAGCTATTTTCTGCCCCCATCATTCCTGAATGATGATGGTCTTCCCCTCACTGGAATTAGTCAAGCCTACTACAGTCACCTGCGCAAACAGCATCTGCTGTCCAGTAAGCACAGTCACCTATGTTTTATGCCTCAAAATCCATTTCCGTCACAGCTGGAATAGTTGTTTTCTTATTTCCGTCAATTAAATTCAGTTTTCCCTTTCCTCTTCTTTGCTTACCTTTGCAATAGAGAAAGTACACAAGGAATTTTAATTTTGCCTTCTTCTGTCTTTGAATTTTCCAAAACTTGCACCTTAAGAATGATTCAAGATCTTAATTCATTTGTTGCTGTTGGGATTTTTTTTTTTTTAATGCTGCTGTTTGTTCCTTTTGTCATACTTTTCCTATACTTTTAAGATGCATGAAGTAGAAAATAATCTGATAGAGCTTAGTGTGTGGTGGGTTTGATAGCAACCTGTGAAGACCTCTATGTTTTTGAGTTACTCTGCCACTTCGTTACAAAAATCTATTAGAGTTCATTTCTCACTACGCTTAGCATTCAAGCCACATATTCAGTGCTGAGGATTCTTTAGATTCTATGCTTTCACACTCTGTACTCTATCTTGCAGGTCCCAGAGATACCACTTCAACAAATCATGGAGTATTTTATTCTTAGAAGGTATAAAACTGGTGGAGGTAAGCTATTATTAAAGTATTGTCTTTTGAACATATAGTATTGGCTAGAAGTAAAAATACATGCGTACTTCTTCATCAGTATACATTGGATATACATTTTGAGTACATTTTTGTTGAAATTTGCCAGGACAGATGTAAAATGTCTATGCTTTTTCAATACTGAAAGTAGTGTCCGAAAAACCTCAGTAGTCAGGGGTGTATCCTGTTCCGGCCAAATTAACTAGCAGAATCCTTGATTTCAACAGGACAATATTTCAGTTCATTCCTCAATTATATCAAGAAGTCAACAGCATTTACTATCCAGTCCTATACCTCACAATGTTCTGTTCCTAGTAGAATCTATCTGGGCTTTTCAGTCTAAGACTTCTCAAGCATTTTCCAGTCTTACAGTACTATGCTACATGAACATGCTCCCATCTGTTTATTCTTCTGAGAATGACATGAATGCCTGCATACACTAATACAGAATACCACGAATACAGAAAGGTAACTAATCCTGATGGAACGCATCAGAGTTATGTTCCAAAAAAACTATAAAGACTTGACCTAAAGTGTTTTATAACGTACCACTTCTCTCTTAATTTATCTCAAGAAAATATTGCTCTGTAGACGCTTTATTAGTGACCTTTTAGAGGATTTTAACAAATACATTAAGACTGCTGTGAATGAAGTATGAGTGAAAAGCTTTGTGTTTAAGCCATGGAAGAACAAGGATTTATAAAACGTCCTGTAAATGTAACAAGGGGCACCATGTTTGGCACACCTTTCCAAGCACACTCGTCCAGCAATAAGTGGAGGCGTATGCTGTTATTTCATACCCAGAAGACCTGCATTACAGAAAGCCTCCAGCCCATCTGACTCCCCAGATCACCCTGCATCCTAACAGCAGTTTGACACCAAGATGGTGACATATTGCATATAACATATAAAATCTGCCTGTTCCTATCAGTCTGTCAGGAAGACAGACATATTTTCCAAACAAGGAAAAACATAAAAAGGGCAGCAACCGGACCTAAGAATTATAGACTTGAAGTCAGAATAATTTTCAGACTAGGGACCACTCCATAACAGCTGTCAAGAGAAAACCTGGCGACTGACTCCTGTGGACCAGAGTCCTGCCCTCTGGGTGCAGACTGCTCGTACATATACATCTTGGTGCTCTTTGGTTTGAGGCTGTGGGAGTATGAGTGAATGGATGTGAGACTGCATAAAGTCAACCTATTTAGAGGTCTTGTAAACAAGTATTTTCCCTTCTATACAATCTCGCTCCGAAGTTTTTTACACAGTTATCCCTGAAGCTTGTAAATTCTTTCATGCTGGTGTTAATGCTTATGCACATCACATGGAGAAGAGCCAGACCAAGACGGAAAATACTAATTAGAGCATCCAAAGAAATAATCCAGTTCTGTTCATTTTTTGAGGCTGTTGGCTCAGGAAGGTGCCTGTACAAATTCATCTGAATATGGGAGCCTTCCACAGTGAGACTTGAGGTTACCACACACTGGGAAAACAGTAGATGTTACCATATGTCCAGGAGTTTTCATGGTAGAGAATCCTGTGTTTAGAGAAGGGAGAACAGCAAAAAGCACAGGAATGCTCAAAGCATGCCTTGGGGCTGCTTGTTAGAACAGAAATGTGGAGGAAAAGAGAGGAGAGGAAGTTTTAATTGTGTGATAGATGACTCAAAGTGTGATTAGGAGATAGAGGAAGTGGGGAATCCTAGGATACAAAAAAATATATATATATATCCCATGAAGAAGATAAAACATACAAACCTTATCAAAGAGAATAATCATCTAATGCAATTTGGGATAGCAAGTCAGAGCAACTGATTAGAAGAAAGAATAAGGAGAACATGTGAAGACATAAACAGCATATAACTAACAGGAAATGTGTAGCGCATGGCCAATTTCTGAAGCTTATCCTTTTCACAGGAGCCTAGACAAAGAAAAATAGAAAATAACATCTCACTCTGCGTAGATGTCTCATTATAATATCTCACCTCTCTTTAGAGAGTGTCAGAAGTTTTATGCATTCACTGCTATTGAATTATGAGGTTGAGATTATCATTTTTGAATGGAGAGAATTAGGACCAAAATTGAGTCAAAGTCTTTAGAGAGCTCTCTAAAGTACATCACAGCTCTGTGAGGGAGGGGGAGAATTTTGACCTCTGGACAGTCTAAGTTGACTAATCTGTGGTTTTCCCGTCACTGGTGTAATGAACTAGGGCAACATTAACCCTTTGTCTTAACCAAGTAAATGACTGAGGCAGAGAGGAGTTCCCACAGCTCTCAGTTGGCCAGCTTCAAGCTAAGGCTGGATAGGCATTAATATGGAGGAGGACCAGACTTCCCCTCAGCGCAGCATCAGCCCTATCCTGTCACGTGTCATTAGCACTGGGATGGGCAGAAAGCAAACTTAGTGTGGGCATCAAGCAGCTCTTCTTGCACATGGATGAGCTCAAAAGGGGTACCCATGGCACGCAGCATCAGCGCCCTCCCATTCTGTGGGAGCCAAGGCTGGAAGCTCCCCAGAACTTCACAGATGCAGATATGCTACAAAAACTCACATGAAACTGGGAGGTGGCCACGTGCCTACCTTTCTCCCAGCTCCCCTGCAGGATTTATCGGGTGTCTTAGCTTCTGTGTGGTCAGTCCTGGGGTTCTCAGGCTGTATCCTGTTTAGCTAGGACCTGGTGAAGTATCTGGTAGGAGATAGGTCCCCACAGACGAGTACACAGTCTGGGAGCTCTGAGGTTCCAAAAGGCCATCAGCTTTCTAGTTTGCTTGCCTTGTAGACAATTGGGGTCTTCAGCTTTTCTTCTCTAGGACCAAGTCTGTTTCAAAAGTAAACATTTTCCCAGAATTAACTTCTATATTCTTCTAATGGAATGTTTCTAAAAAGAGAGTGTTTTCAAGTTCAGAACAAAGTGCTAGCAAAAGGTCTGTCTTTTAACTAGCTCCAGCTAGAGGTGTCAAGCAGCCTAACCATGTTCACATGCTTGCAGTGCCTGATGGAATGGTTCTGTTATTGCCGTATCACAATACTATTGAAGTAAAGTAGGAACAAAGCATTAGTTCTCATTAATTTTTCATCAAGGTAGGTTACTTTGTATTGCAGTCTAGTGCTCTGACCCCATGGAGTTGTTCTATTCATTCCTTTCTGTGGTTCATTCACATTCTGTGCGAAGATCAGTACGATGGCAATATTGGCTACTTCATCTAAAACAAAGTTGCTTCCTTAGAGCACAAAATTCACTTTTTCTTTCTTCCTTTTTTTTTTTTTTTTTTTTTTTGTGGTCTCATGGAACACTCAGGAAAGCTGATACAAATTAGCAGTGATCGTAAAATTAAATTTAATTTAAGTTGGCTGAGTGTAATCAGCTATTCTTGTACTGGGGTGATGCCCTCATTTCCCACTATGGAAGTGATACAATCACTGCAAAGAAGCAAATCTTCAGAGCTTGAGGACTGCAGAACTAAACTTCATTAAATACCAGCTGAGACTCTTTCTCAAAACAAAGAGGGTACGTCTCTCTCTGCCCAAAGTAATGCCACACAGAGTGCCCCAGCTAGGCTCATGAACCAGAAGCTATATTGCTGCACTCCTACAGTTTTTTGCCTGTGCTAGTGATGCTGTTTCTCAGTGAAGCTAATCATCTAGGGCAGAGCACCATACTGATATGATTACATATCCTCCAGCACCCAAGTTAGTTTGGATACCCCGATGCACTACTGTGTTGCCTATGGTGCTGAGAGACCTAAAGTAGAATTAATTTAGTTTAGTAAAACACATTTTGAAAGCGACTTAACTAAGGCCATTGTGATCACTTTCATCCTGAGAGAAGGATATTTGCATAGGGATTTACTAAAACTGACCTGAATTTACATGAACTTCTGAAAGAAAAACTTTCTTAGGCAAGATCTGCTAAAGAAAAATAATACACCTCCTTTTTTTTTTTGGAATGGAGAAAGATGGACAAACATGATGCAAAATACGCAGCCTCTGCCTGTCTGTCTGCTTCTAACTCCCAGTGCCTCCACAGCCAGAGGAAAAAAAAACTGAGAGACTCTAAAATGAAAACAAGTCTGGTACAATGAAGGAATAAAATGTTCAGAGCTCTCAGGTTTTACAGTTCACGCCTTTGACAAGAATGTACCAGCTTGCACATTGCTTTCTTTTGCCTGTGGGAACAAAGGATGCAGTAGATGTTGAGGTCTGAGGAAGTCAGAAGGCAGGAATTCATAGACATGTCCAAGAGAGCAACTGTTGATCCCCACAGAGTTCTGGATGTGTTCCTTCCAGTCATCCTCCTCCATTTAAGTAACTATCCTAGGCACCAAGCTTCATGTAGAGATTTGAAACAAATTCAAAAGGCTATGTGGTGTAGAAAGGGGAAGGGAAGCTACTCAGGGCTCAGACTGTGACCTGGAAGGCTGGAGGGATTTTACAAACCCTCACAACATTCACAGCCAGCACATATGCAATAGTTTTCCCCCAACAATGTTTGCATTTCGGTTTTGATGAAAAAAAATCCTATTTTTTTCTTTACTGTTAAGACTTCCTGTGTTGTTGAGGGAAGTGCAGAAGAGGAGGCAAGAAGAAACAGCATGAAATTCATGAAGGTGGAACACATTGCGCGAGCAGTGAATAAAAATAAAGATGCTCTCCTGGTAGGAGCTAAAGGGTTTTTCCTGACAGCCTACAACTATTGGGGTGCAGATAACAGAAAAAATGCTGTACTTCAATAACCCCTGAAATAACACCAGTTATAATCCCTTTTGCCCTTTTAATGTAGTCAGTGGAACAAATTGTTTGGAACTGTGGTGATAAAAATGTTCAGACTCGATTGAGTTCTCCATAAAAGTTTACAATACAATTTACAACTAACTTCACCTGCAAAGTGCAAACACACATCTCTTTTGTTTTGCATCACTTTTTCCTCTTTGTTTTTAGGATATACTGGTGGATGTCTAGAAGGATTTTGTCTAGGTGCTCATATACCCTCAAGCTCAACCTAGTCCGTTGTCTGAGAAGGACCTGGGCAGAGATCCTACCAGTACAACATTAACCAGTGATTTATGGAGGAGGGATATAAAAACCAGTAATGATGCAGAATCGGGTGACATAATTAGTATGGACATTGAATGAGGGGAGAGGATTAAAAGGCTTAATAAAGATGAAGATAGCAGAAGGAAATACGCATGATTGATTCCTTTCAAGTTTGAGATATCCTATTACTGTTTGATGTAGATCAACAAGAGGAAGCTGGATTACTTGTGTTAAAGTATTTGCCTCCAAAAAGGAGCTATGTTTCAAACTTGATGTGTGCAGTATGTGAACTTGGAGAAGTGTTGTGCCAGAATGTCTTCTCATCTGAAAACATTTGGATTTTGCAGGTAAGTTAAAAGTTTAATGAAAAAGCTATGACATCAAGGTAAAATTTCTTTGAGAAACTAGTTGGAATCCAGTTTATAGGAGAAAGAGATTCTCAGTAGTTTCATGATCAGATAGGAGCCTATGTGGTGATACCTGATAATGCTCTGTGCTCTGCCATTCTCCTGTACCTTAAGGGAGAGACCCTTCCTTTAATTCTCTTTTGTGTAGAATTCCTCTGTGGTGTTGTTTTTCTTTTTTTTGTTTTTGTTTTTTTTTTTCCCATCTGAACAGTTTTCTCAATGCCTAAGGCACAAACGTAAAGATTCTCACAGGTCCTAGATTGAATTTGAATCACAAGAAATTTTTTTTTTTTTTTTTTAATTGTAACAGCTGCAGTTCCTTAACATACCTGAAGAGGTAATTGAAACACTTGATTCCGTTTTGTGTCATGTTAGTTGAAGATGTAGAAACCTTTTCCATTCAGTTTCAAAGTTTTCTGTCCCTCTTTTCAAATCTCAGGATTTGCTCCTCTCATTTATTTTTCTGCAGCAAGGCTAACTCTTGGCTATTTCCAGGCTACTGCACATTTCTCTCCCTTAGTTTTAAAACCTGACCATCATCTGTGTACTTACTGAACAGCACCATCAAGAGTGATATGCAGGGCATGGCAGTCACTTCCTATACAAACATGCCTCATTCACCCATCGCTGAATTCCATCTCCTGAATCATTCAGCCAAAGGTCACAATATAAATGAGCCTCCTCATCCATGAAAAACCCTGCCTGTACATATTGCGTTGTGCTATGCACCATAATCATATCTCCAACTGACAACCAACATTTTCATAACCTGATAAAAGCATTTGACAGTGTGCCCTGGCCATAACAATGTGTTGCCAGCCTTGGCAGCACCCCTGACCAGACAAAACAAGTATTAGGTCAGGAATCTGAGAACAGTCTTTGTGCTTCCTGCACCAGAGGGGATGCAGTCAGTGATGCACTGAAGCTGGAATACCTGTCACGTAACAAACGCCCTCTAGCAGCAAGATCTCTCCTGTCCAAGCATATGAACCAGTTGCAGATTTCTGTATGTGGTTCTAGCAAGATGAGCTCTCATGCATGAGCAAATTTTCCCTTTGCTGGTTTCTTTTGGCCAAAACAAAACAAAAGCATGTCCAACAGAAAAGATCATCAGAAGTGTACAGGTCATGAGAACAGCAAGAGACCTACAAAATTACTCCCTGCTCAGACCTTTTACTGCCTCCCCAGCCTGTCCCTCTCCCTGAACACCATGGAGAAACATCTCATAGATATGTAAAGACATGCTTGTGTTTTCTGGGCCAGAGTCTATAGGTAGTGAGAGGTATGTTGCTGAGATACAGGAAACTAGACTGAATACTTTGTGGTGAACTCCCTACTTTACAGCTGTTTACTCATTTTCTGTGAGCTCTGGGGAAACAGATGTAGCCTTTCTCCCCTGGTAGACCAAGCAATAGTATTTAACCTGAGATGATGAAGGAAACTGCATATGAGAACTACTACTCAGTAAATAACATATGAGTGTCTTAACTGTTTTCTTCTGCCTACCAAAGGAAGGCATCACGTTGGCTATACTTACACTGAAGGTGGTAACAAGATGAATATATTACAGAAAGGCAGGCTGATGAAACGGCATTATCGATGGGCAGTAGATTAGAGGAAATATTCTGAATGCCACATAGTCAACAAGAATGATTTTTCAGATGAGGAGAAAATGGCTGGCTTGATCATATAATGGAATCATAGAATCATAGAATGGCTTGGGTTGGAAGGGATCTCAGAGATCATCTAGTTCCAGCCCCCCTGCCATGGACAGGGCTGCCAGCCACTAGCTCACTAGATCCAACTGCCCAGGAACCCATCCAGCCTGGCCTTGAACACAGCCAGGGATGGGGCAGCCACAGCTTCTCTGGGCAGCCTGTGCCAGCGCCTCACCACTCCACTACCTTATAAAAATGTATCTTCTTGTTGATAGAGATCATAAAAGAGAGAACCAAAACCAAATTTCTGAGACCTTGAACATATTTTGATGCAGAGATTCTTGTCTGCAGATACCAGCACCCATCCTGAAACTTAGTTGCTGAATTTAAATAAGAGCCATAATATTTCTGCCCTAATAGATATTTTCTTCTTTTGCATTTATTCAAAATAATGTGTATACTCGATTTTACACACCTATATTTTTCCCTTTGGACATGCTTTCACTTGCACTCTTTAGGCACATCACTTTTTTCAGAAATTTTCTGCATATCACTGTAGCACCAAAATTTGCCAAATCATAACACTGTTCTGTTATTTCTTTATTTACTCTTTGAACTGCATGAATAGATCCCAAAAATAGGTTTTTCATGACATGAAGGCTAGGGTAAGTTAATTCATCAACTAATACTAGAGGGTCAGCACAGAACTAATACACTCCAAAATCCTTAAAATTATGTGGGTGACAAAATCATTTCCTTTCTAGCACCATTTGTAATTACTGGTCATTTAATCTCCAGATTTTCCCTACATACCTAAAAGTATTTAAAATCCAAGCAAGATACCAGCAATATGGAACACACATTTGTAATTCTGCCATGGAGTCATGATTTCTGCCATGGAGAGACATTTCATGTGTATTCTTCCAAGTGGTATTGACAGAATTGCTCTACTTCTGAACATATTTATTTACACCTTTTACTACTTTCCAATGAATTCTAATCATTATTTGAAACAATTATGGCATTACTGAAATGGGAATACAACCAAAGTGTTCAACAAATTCCTTTCTAGAGCTGTACACATGTGCATGAGTGCTAAAACTGCTTAGAGACAAATGAAAACAAATACAAACGAGAGAAGTGAAGAAAAATTAGAACAGAAAGCTCTACACTAGTTTTAAAAATCTCCATTAGGAAAGCAGTCCAGGAAAAGCCAGAGGGACCTCGTGTTGGTTGGCAGTGATAAGAGGAAACCAGCATACTGAGAACAAGATAGACCATACAGTAAAAGGCAGAAATGCAGCTTGAGGGGTAGGAAACTCATTTATACGTTAACAACAGTGTTCAATGATTATAAAATATGAGCTTGATTATTTTTCCAATAAGCTACGTTATCAGTGGTACAACATTTCACGTGAACCCCAGGTCATTAAAATATCACGCTCCTTTGTTGCATGAAAGCTCATATCTTTCTTACTTTCTACTAGTGCTGCTGTAAGTCAACATTCATGACAGCTGCAGAATAAGCTTTAGCTAAGACTGATGCACGCACACACAGGTACTCATGCACTCAGGTACACACTTCTCAGTTTGGCAAGTATTTACAGAAGCCCTGGCTTTTAATTAAGCATGAAGAACGCTTGAGAGATTGGGTCACTGTCATCTTGTCACATCAATTTCTTGACCTGATTGTCAACACATCAGATATTTGCCAGAAGTACTAAGGAGGCAGAACCTGGCTCCTCATGTTGTTTGTGCTGGGATACAAATGGGATACAAAATAAGAACAATAGAAGAACCACTTTCAGCTGCCTCCTTGAGTGAAATTACGTCAGAAAAATCATCAAGAGTTGGCTCTCATAGATCCACCAGTGACCCAGTACCCCTTGAAAATAATCAGCACAGGATGGACTTGTCTTTTTCTGATCAACCTGCTACTGCTGCTAGCGTCATTGTCTCAATAACTTCACTTGCCAAAAAGAATGGAAGTTAAAGCGGTGCCTGAAGAAACTGCTTCTCAGCTGGGGCATGTACACCCTTCCAAATAATTTAATATAACAAATGAGAGAATGCCAAGTAACAGAAGAGCAAATCTGCTTTGTCTTGTTGTGTTGTCTGTTTGTCTGTTTGTTTTTCCCCCCATGAAGTAAACAACATGCAACTGTAAGCAAGTACTTACCCACTTACTTTGCTGGAGTAAACAGGCCTAGTGGTAAATGTCATGTTGAAGTTAAAAATAAGGTTTTTGAAATTATTTAGATGACCTTATGTTCCCTTGTTCCTGACAAAGGGAGTACCTATTTCCAGAAAACTGCAGGCATCTTCATTGTGCGCCTGCTCCACCATTCTGCACTGATCAATGCAGGGACTGGGAACATCAGGTGTCAGAACAGAAGAGACAAATTCCTCTTTGCTCTTCAATGGCACAAGGTTTTGAGTGGATTGCTTGCAAATCTGGCTACAGCTATGCCCAGACACAAGCATTGTGCTAGAGTGTATGGAGAAGACTAAGAGATTTCAAGGAAAACTTGCTCAAACCTTCCACTATGACTTATGGAAACCAATATTTCTTGGTGAAACGTCACTCCTACTCAATTCTAATTTCAAAAACTATCGATGAAAAGAAGAATTGAAGCTGTCAGAATACTCAGCTTTGTTTTTGAATTGTTTGTCCTTTAAAGGTTGCTACAGTGAATCTACAGTGCTACAAAACAATTGATTTTAAACTAACTGCTTTGAAATATTTATCACAAAATACTTATCTAATAGAATTTTTTTTCTTTTTTTTTTTTTTCCTACAAATCTGAGATACATTTGTTTCATTTCTGTGTCAGTTATAATGTAAATTTGGGATGGAAGAGATCATTTGGCAATAGCAAAGAATGAGAGAGACAGTGCTCTGCCATGTTCTGTTTTCTAGGGGAAGGACAGGCACTGTGCTGAGGTTTGTTTATTGGAGTGCAGACCTGAGTCCAGAGCTTCACAGTATCTCCTGTTATCTCCCACATAACATCACTTTGGGTGCCATTTCAGAGCAGCTGAATTCAAGGCTCTGGAATTCAGTGGTGGCAAACAGAGCAAATGTGCTCTAAACACTGATACTGGTCGTGGATGCATAGGGGGTAGAACTAGAGTCACTTACAGCCTGTTCTTCCAGCTGTGAATTCAGCTGTTTCCAAGAGAGTTCTTATTAATTCTGGAGGCATTTTAGCTTTCATGAAACTTACAAAGCCTTTCTAAAAAGTTCTTTTAACTAAAGTAATGTCATAATTTAATTAATGGCATTTTGATGCAGTTATTTGAAAGTGGTGGTGTTAAAATATCTGCAGGCAATTATGACATCTGAAGGAATCTCACACTGTAAATCAGAATGAGTATTGTAACAAAATCATTTAAAAAACAGGTTCAGTGACTACTGTCTTCTTCCAGCTTAATCTAGAAATCTATAAAATCTGTATGCTCTTTAGTATGTAATAAATTTTAACTGCATCAAAACACTTTCTAACCAATTGAGGCTGCATGATTTACCTATTTGATATGCCTTCCACTATTTTAATACAGAGTAGTCCCTTAAAATAACCTGAAACTATGCGAACTTCCTACTTACATTATATTTAGGAAATTTATTTATTTTTGTTGCCCTCCTCATGCTTCACTTCCTTGCATTCACAATATAGAAGAGTTTATTTACTTAAAATTGTGGAAGGAAGTGGTCAGAAAGGCATTTTGTTACATTTATTTGAGAGACTTACATGGTATCTGTCTCACTTGCACAGGAATATTTGTATTGATACTCAGTTCTCCAGATGATTTGTGCATGAAGATCCATGTGTCTATGTCAAATGACATCTTATACATCTATTGTGGACAATGAATATACCATAACCACTTAGCAATAATTGATCAATATTTTAAAAAGTAGGTGACTTCCCCTAGGATGTGGTCCCAGCAAAACTCTGAAATTGCAGTAGAGACCAAGAAACTGCAGACAAATTAGCATACAAGGAAATGATGGCAGAGGATGGTGCTTAGCTTTTCTTACGTCTACAAGCCATACTGAGGATGATTAATGGGAAACCATGCTGACCTTCTACATATATCTCCTGATCTTCTTTTTACCTAGAGAATAGGCAGCTAATTACCGTGAATGACTTGGGAATAGAGCCATGAACGTCTTTTAGTACTTAAATCTTGTCTAAGTCTGAAGTTGTAATCCTTTAAACCCTGTCTCATCTGGTGCTGAAAGCCTGGAATCACTTATATGTATTGCAGCTTATATGTAGTGCAGTTTCTGTATGAATACAAGACAGATTCAAGTATTCCAGGTAGAAATACTGTTTCCAGACCTTCAATGCCCAGATTCCCCTCTTTTGGCCCTCACCTACATCCTCCTGGCACTTCTTTTCTAGATATTTCTCTATCTCTACTGATGGAAAGGCCCAGTCCTCCGGCTACCCATACCAGTGTCACTAAGGATGGCCACGCACAGTGCAGTAATGGTCAGTCAGCACAGGTGACAGAGCCTGTATGCAGTACTTGTGTTCTAGGGAACAGCCTAGTCCTTCCCCTCCAAAAACAGCACCCTACCACATGATAGTATGCCTGCTTAGGCTGAACCGTTCCCAGTTTCAGGAAGAGGAGAGGAGAGGAGAGGAGAGGAGAGGAGAGGAGAGGAGAGATGGAGACATAAACTGTATTCACCCATGACCTTGGATGCAACGTGAAAGTTATATAATAAAGCATAATCTTTAATGAACACAGGCTTACAAAGAATTAGCCTGCTGTGATTATTTAAATAGATGAGGAAAATATAAGAAAGGAAATTTCTGAGTCTAAACAAAGTTAGGAAAAAAAAAAGAAAAAAAAAACAAATAGAAAATTATGCTTTATGGTGGCTCAAAAAATAAAAAGAGAAAAAAAAATACATTTAATCATTAAGATGACTACACAAAAATATGAACCTTGCCTTCAAATTCAGAGCACATTGCCAGATACTTCTAACTATCTTCAGTGGCATTGTATTCTCACAGACAAAGCAACAATTGAGGCAGTCTACAAAACAGATGGTATGGGAGGGGAGAGAAGGGGGATGGCGCTATGTGGTGGCATCTGATGAATTATCCACAGGTAAATTACCTGCTATTTGCCTAGAGACCTCTGATCCTTTTGAACAAAAAGCCCAGGAGTCATTACTCAAAATGAACACAGGGCAGCTCTTACCTACCTCTTACCTCTCAAATCCCTTGCTAAAATTCTCCCAAGTCTCTGCCAGGTGCAGACAGCACACATGCCAGCACCAAGATGGCACCACCATTTGGCTCAGGACAACTGCCTGGAAATTGGAGTTTCACACATCCCCAGCCAGCACGGCCTGTGAAACAAGAGCAAGGCGCCTGCTTTGCCTGGTGCAGCATGGCTTGTGTCACAAGGCACTCATTGCCTTGGGAGCTGGAAGGTCCTGCTTTCTTCTGTGAGCAGCAATTGCTCAACATGTCTGGTTCCATGTAATGGTCTTTGGTGGTGGGAGAGGAAAGAGCATCACAAAGCTGGCTGAAATAAAAAGGAAGAGATTCAGACAACTCCAGGTGTGGCATCCTCTGCCAAGCTTTTCTGACTAATATGCAGCAGAATTAATTCACTATTAATTCACAATTAATCCACTTAATAAAGCAAGCAGCTCTTCATGCTCTTTCACTGGGGATTATTGAAGGGCAGATCATCATTGATAATGATGACAGTGTGATGAGGCGAGCGAGAAGCTTACAGTGGTTCAGAGTGAAATATTGCTTCCCCAGATCAAAAGGAAGGGGGAGAATCTTTCTAGTCTGACTGCCGGTCAGCCCTAGATGTACCTGAAATATACAGATCCCTGCTGGGAGTTGCACAGCAGAGAGGATCAGACTCGGCCTACAGGCCGCTCTTTTGCTTGTCAGTGCCAACACGAGGACCTGCCCATGGATGGTCTGATCCAGACAGATCATGGCTGGTGCTCCTACACTGCTGTGAGGCACTAGGCCCCAGCAACCCACTCCATTAGCAATGTGGAACGTGCCCAAAGCCATCCCAGCCACTGTGCAGCCAGGGAGGGGACAGCTCCTTGCCTGCTGGGAATGAGCATGGCAGCATGGCTGTACCCTTTGCCCCTGGGGACAGGGACATGGGAGGGTGCTTCAGGTACATGCTGTTCTTTGGGGACAAACTCTCTACAAAAGTCCTGATTTGGAACCATGCTGACAGAGCCATACCTGGCAGAAAAATCAGGGGGCCATGACCAGAGTTTGTAGGCAAATGCTGCATGCTTTGAACAGACACCACAGAAATCATCAGAAAGAGGCTTTACTTTTTCCTTGTTCTCCTGTATCTGAGTGTCTGTCAAAGAGTTTTCTCATGCTGACTGAATGACAGCACTCATGCCTTAGGGATCCTCATCCATAAAGGCCAGGCTGGGCAGAGCAGCAAAAAGTCAGATCTGCAACTCACAACATTTTTACAATACAGTTGTCCTGGAAAGGTCTTGGAACCAAGGCTGCAGCTTGTTGTGCCATCCCTGAGATCAGAGATTGATTCCCGCCCGAGCACACACTATTGATTGCTCCTAGCCCTCTTCATTCCCAGCATCTTAAATAAGTGTTTTGCATCAGTTACTAGAATAAGTAACTGGCAGTTTCTAGAAAGGGCTGGATGCCTTAGGAAAAAAGGTTCTTCTGAAAGCAGAAGCTAGGTGAATTCAAGTTGAAAATAAAGTGCAATTAATCATCAGTGAGGCATTGTAGCAAGTCGGCTAGACATGTGGCAGCTTCTCTGACATTTGAATTCTTTTTCCTTGGGTTTCAAATCTTTCTGGAATGGACAATTTAGTGAAACCTAGACAAGATTTTTCTTGCAGGAATTACTGAGCAAATGTTCAATATTTCTTGTAAATATAAATGACCATATAATTTATTTTGTTAACTTAAAAATTTCTGCCTTTTTGAAAACAATGCACAATATCTCCCAAAAAAATTTACTTTTCAAATCAGAGGAGCATGTTAGTAAGGGAATATTTTTCCACCAGCGCTTTGTACAACGTGTGCATATGGTCGGTGAGGTCAGAATTGCAGCCATAGATGTGTAAAGAATCGCAGGCACTCATGCACTCTTGCTTCACTTCTTAGCCTATACTAAATGTGGTTTTCAGCCTTTTTTGATCTGCTGACCCCTAAATACTTTTGAGTAAGCCTCTCTCTAGTGTACTGCTTCTTTCTGAGAAATGATTTTCTGTTCTTTAATTGCCATTTTGTATGCTGTGGAAACAGACCTGGGAACGGATTTATGGATCTGAGAGTCCTAAAAACCACTGCACTGAATGGCTTTTTCATGATCCCATGGCTGTTCTGGGGTCATGCACTGTTATCCTTCTGCTACCCTCTTTAGTCTTCAGCACACATCAACCCACCTACTACAAATTTCATCCAAATCCTGTTGGTTTCTCCAAAGTCCCAAAGCATTACTCACATCACAGGAAATGTTTTGTACAGAGACGAAAAAATAACATGTTCAAACTCGTCTACAGAAAGTAAGATCAATTCATTTTATCCAAGTTGGAAGAAAAATACAAGCTGATAACTCTGCTTGTCACATTTCATATGTCTTATTTCCTAACTCTCTGAAAGTCCTAGTGGGCACTTCATTGTTACATTGTCTGTCTGTCTGATGCAAACAAAAATACACTCACTAATGGCTTTTCTGGCTTAGTGTAATAACTGCCCAGAGAGTGAGGCTCCCCTACCGTCCTCTACCTTATGCCAGGTTATTTATATCTGTGTGGCTGGTTGATATGCAAGATGGTCAAGATGTAGTAAAAGCATAAAGCTATTAAAACAAATGTGTCATGTCTCTCTCCTAGGTTTGTCGGCACCTAATATGTAATGAAGCTTAGTGTTATCTGACAGCCCTTCAACTTTCCTATAATTAACTTGCAGCACTTTGAACAAACCCTCTGAACACAGTGGAGCTGTCTGTGAATGCAGTGCTTTGCATGCCACTTCAGAAGACATTGACCTTCCTGGCTTGGCTGCGAGGACAGTTTCTTTAGTTTCTTTCTCCATTAATTGCTCTTTCCCTTGGGAGCAGCACTGGTGCCTTCTTCTAACTAGAAATTTGATGACAGTTTTATAAGCAGACATAGCAGGTTAGTTTATATTCTCCAAAATGCAGAAAATTATCGTGTGGTTTATCAATTAGAATTCCTTATTTTCACTAGATACAAGCTACATTCTCCCTTCCAAAGAGTGGCCAAAATAGTGTGGAATGTCTTCAAAACCAAGCTGGAATCTCTGGGATCCTCTGTTTTCCCAAATATGTGTACTTCTCCCCTCCAAATAGAGTTGAATGATAAATCCTTGGATGATTCTTTGTAAGATGTCTAACAGCAGAACATTAATTCCTACCATGGCAAAGGCAAGCCCACTAATTATTGGCCAAAATGCCAAATGCCATATTTTGAAATCCTGCTTGTGTTCACCCAGATTTAAGATCTTGTCCCTGTGACAATGGGGAGGTATGAAGCAAGCTGTGTCCTCCTTCCTCCTTTCACTCCTCATTTTCTGTCATACACTAGCGGATATATCCAGGGAGACAAAGCTGAAGGATTTACATGTGCTGAGATAGAAGAGTGAGCCCAGGTCTTATCCTCAGAGATGGCTGTAAGGGAATGTTGTGACGGACAAAAGGGAAGAACCTTTGTCCCTGCTTCACCGTAGCCTATATGTAAAAAGGTTCTCTCTTAGCAGAAGGATCATTCAGGTGAGACTACATCCAAAAAGTGTTCCCTGCAGATGAATTTTTTTTCTTCTCTCTTTTAGTAGGCTTTTCTCTTTGAATTTTGCATACCGCGTAGAGAGAGAAAAAAATAAAATAAAAATATTTAATGAAGAGAATCAGAGTGTTACTGATTGGTGAGACGCTGGCACAGGCCGCCCAGAAAGATGTGAATGCACCATCCCTGGAGGTGCTCCAGGCCAGGCTGGATGGGGCCCTGGGCAGCCTGATCTGGATGGGAGGTGTCCCTGCCCACGGCGGGGGTTTGGAACTATATGGGCTTTAAGGTCCCTTCCAACCCGTCATTCTGTGATTCCATGATTCTATGATTTTAAACAGCTAAAAACTATGCTCATTCTTAGCAACAGCTGATTTTATAAAGTCAAAAATATTTATCATTATGTACATACCTCGGAAAATGTGGGTGCACGAGAAGGTACATACCCTCCCAGTATGTGCTACTTGCTGCAGCAACAATTGAGGACAACTGTAAAACTACTGTTTGGTCCATTACTTGTAAACTATCAGTTACCAGCCATGATTCTCTTCAGTAAAGCTTAAAAACACCCTCAAACCAAGCTAGAATGTGGCATAAAAGAAGTCATGGTAATAGTTCTTGCATGGTTGCCTGAAATCACATTGACAACACAATTACAGTAGGAACAATAATTTAGTACTTTGTCAGTCCATGACCCATTAACGTACATGATAGCTCTGCAGCTTATTGCATTTGCACTGTACAAACCCTTTGCAAACATTTGCAGGTTCTTTTTGCAGTTCTTCCTGTCTCTTACTAGGACATTAGTTAATAACTCAAGCTTGTACAGCTTTGCCTGAGGTGTCACGTAGAGAAATGTATTATACCTTGTCAGCTCTGTTTGGCACTGGAAAACTCAAATTCAGCTCTTCAGGATACAGCTGCTCTTCTTAAGACTTCTCACAGCCTTCTGTACTATTAATATACTGCGCTTCTTTTCAGTTCCTCTTTTGGCTCCTTCAGAGAAAATATTACTTTATTTGTCATCCAGTAGCTATTACTGCTATTAGTATTCCCATTCAATACATCATTAATCTTCAGATATTTTTTTTCTTCTAGAAAAAATTTTGCCTCACAGTAGCCTCCTTTCTCTTTGCTCATCCTTGTTTCTTATCCTGAGTAGACATGGTCTCACAACTTTCCTGGAGTCCATTTTGCTGGGTTATTCACTTTTGACTTCACAGATGAAGATTCACATACAGGGTGAGAGGACCAAGAGGGAACAGATAAATATATCCAGGACCAATGAAGTGAAATCCTGGAAATGGAGACAGATGTGATAAGAAAAAAAAAAAAAAAATATTTCCTAGTACTGAGGCCTTTGGACTCACAGAATAATCTCCAAGTAACAGGAAAACAGCCCTTATAAATGATGCATTATAAAAATAAAGGAATAGAACTTCCTCAGAGTTTATCTGATGAAAATTAAAATGCGAACCACTTGAAGGCAGGATTTTTCATAGAAATGCAGCAGCAATACTTAATATCTTGGGGTTTCTTTTCAGACAAGAGTGGAGAAAGTCTACTATCAATCTCCTAATGGTCAAAAATTTTCTAATTAGGGTGTTCATCTGTGCTGTGGAAGAGTTTGATCATGCCTTCCACAAATACTAGGTACTCGTACACAGTTAAACAAGTCTGGGAGCAGAGAAGATGCTGGAAACCCTGGACTTCACTCTGGGGTAATCAGTGTGATAGCCTGACGGTAAGGCCTTGTCTATGTCAGGCAAAGCAAGTGCTTGAATCACAGAATCACAGCGTGGTTAAGGTTGGCAGAGACCTCTGGGTCCACCTGCTCCAACCCCTGCTCCAGCAGGCACACCCAAAGCAGGGTGCCCAGGACCATGTCCAGACAGCTTCTGAAAATCTTCAAGGAGGAAATTCCAAAACTTTTCTTAGCAACTGTCACCCACGCAGCACAGAAATGCTTTCTGATATTCAGAGGGAACTTCTCATGTTCCAATTTGTGCCCACTGCCTCTTGTCCTGGCACTTGGCACCACTGAAAAGAGCCTGGCCCAATTTCACTGCACTTTCCCTTCAGGTATTTCTGTACACTGGTGAGATTTCCTGGGTCTCCCCCTTGGCATCCCATCTCCCAGGTGATGGAAAGTCTGGTGAAGGTTTCTTCTTCTGTTTTCTTTCTTCCACTTCAGAAGTTTCTCATTTTGTTTCACCCTAATGTGGAAATTTTTGAATTGTCAAGACTTTGTGCAACAGGCAATCATTTTCCCACTGAGCCAGCCTCAGGCCAAAGCACTAACAACACCACTGGGGCACTGCCATCAACAGGAGAGGAAATCTGTTTCACTAAAGCTTTATTCTGCCTTTAAAATTTCTATTTCAGATGTTACTCTTTCAGCTTGCCACAGCTTCTCTAATGTCCTTGTAGAAAATTTTCTTGTAGAGATGAAGATATTTCATCCATATTTTGAGAAAATTGCTCTGAAGACTTTCTGACTACACCACAGGGATGAGTTTGATGAAGAGAAACAAATAAACATTTAAGTTTTAATGCAGTCTTCCTTGTTTTCAGGACTGTAAGGAAAATTGTCTCCACTGAAGGTATACAGGTGCTTCCTCCAAGAGCAACAACCTGACCATTAGAGCATATATAGAGCCTGGAACTCAAAAGGCAGGTCAAAGGATCAGAAAAAGCAAACACTGCTTGAACTAGCACCCTTGCTATATATTTTACATATTCAAAGGTAATAGTGTTTTCCCGAGACATGTTTGGCCTCAGACACTGTTCTGCAGGTTTTGAAGACTTTGTGTTGTTCATAGATGAGAAACTGGATTAAGGAGACTAGAAATTAAAGCAAATGAGTTATCATGAGACAGAATCCCATGAAATTGTGGAGAACAGAGGATGCTTGCTCTCCTATAGAAATGCTCAGACAGATAAACTAATAACCTGTAATACATATCCAATTGCATTGGGTGTAGAAAAGTGGTAGAATAACGTAAGAAAATTGTAAGCTTACCTGAAGACATTTATAACAATAGTCTGTATGACATTTGATGCGAATACACCAGCAGACCGTAGAAAAAGAGCAATTCAGAGTCAAGAGGAAGCAGCGAGATAGCAAGACGGAAGAGGGTGACATAATATCTGTAGATACCTCTAGCAAGAGCCATTACACTATTTTCATGCTCCATATTCTCCCTGCTCTTTCAAGGATTAATGCTGGAGTTATAAAACCTTTGAGAGAAGAGCCCCAAATGCAAGCTCTTCTCTAGAGCCATGAAATGTATTTGCATTCATATGCCAAATATGAATGATAAAATAGAGAGGAAGAAAGATGTTGAGGTGGTTGCCTTGTGGGAAACCCTAAAATAAGAATGAAGAAAACATTCAAAAGAGGGCATCTTATTATTAGTACTAACCCTCCAGTTCTTTGGCCTGGGATATGTCCTGTAATTCTGAGGTAAAAGAAAACAAGCACTGAGAACATGCTGTTTTTAAGAAACAATTCAGATTGCATGTGTTTGTTTAACCTATAAACTTTTGTTTCCTACCTTACAATGAGAAGCTTGGCCTTAAAGTCTGAATGAGCAAACTCTTCTTCTTTTTTTTAATATTATGCCTGTTTGTTGCCTTAGTGGCAAAGTAAATTAAGGACCAACTGAGAAGTGTGTAATGGTCTCTTTTCCCACAAGTGGAAAATCCAGAAAAAAATAAACGGTGTGTGCAGGCAGTCCAGAGGATGCTATACCACAATGCACTTATAGGCCCAAATTGCAAAAGAAACCTTTGGGGATTGCAATTAGTAAGTGCCAAGTTTTGAAGTGAAATCTCCTTCTGCCTTTGCCTTAGTAGGCATTAGCTATAGTAGGACCCACAAGGAAGAAACAAAAAAATCATGTCCTCTTTTGGAACAGCACCCATGCATCATGCTTGCTTAATAAAACAGATAAAATCTCAAGAGCTTCTCATATTAGCAGAGGAATCCGTGTGTCCCACAATCTGTTCTTGGTGATGCTTTCTTCAAGAATCTCTTGCATGAATGGTTATCTTCTTACAGAGTCACAGTCACTTCTTACAACGCACATCTCTTCAGGAAGGTAGTACTCTGCACGGTCTTCATCCCACAGAATGACTCAGATATCAAACTGCTTACAGAGTCTAAACTTCCCAACAGTAAAGATGTCACCCTGTTGTCAGGGATGAGAAGAAACTATATCATAAAAAAATGAACACAGGGCTACCAAGACAATCAATACAATTTTATGTTCTACCTCCTCAACAACTAAAGAATCTCCCCATGTAATTTCAAGTAACATCAAGGACGATAAATTTGGAGATAGAAGGGCATATCAATTCTACTGTAGTCTAGACTGTACTTTCCTGCTTTTTGCAAGACAGATACAGTGTCAGCAATTTCCCAGTTAAATGACTTGAACTTGATAAAGTCATTTGTAGAAGTCTTGCAACTTATTATGGTGAGTCTTTCAGGCTGTTAGAGTAGAGGTGATCTTCTCTTCTGCTGTGAACATTAATCTCTCACAATATTATTGTTATCACAGAGAAGGCAATTTTGATTTCTGCATTTCTTATTCTATTAACTCTTCCACCTTAGCTTCAGTTTTCTTCCTTGCCACCCAAAGAGAAGAATAAAAGGAAAGCTACGAACTTTTTTGCAATGTTCAGCAATAAACTCTTTCAAAGCATATCTGCTTGGGAGGTCTTAGCATGCAACAACCTTACTGAGTTTATAGACCATCTCCTGCTGCTTCCTGACAGCTCAGTATAGTGACAGAATGATATAGAAACCCAAGTAATATTTTGGCAGATTTAGAAAAGAAGTTAGTCCTTGCACCAATCATTAAAGAAATATTTTGATGTGAATGACTTAACTGTTAACTATTAAATGGAATAACTATAGAGAGCTGAACTGGACGGAGGTTGAATCAGGAAGGCTGTGTCTCATACATATGAACTACAAATGTTCTTGTAGCATATGTGGGAGAGCTATGGGAGCCACACTGTGGTAAGACTTTATGGAACTATGGCAGCTTGTTTAGAGTTGACTGCAGTCATTGAAATCGTGAGGGTTTTAAGATTATCCACTGCCTGTGGATTTGTTGGTCAACAAGTGTTCAAGCGTCATGCTATAATCTGGATTTGAAATTTAGGAATTGTTATGCTCCAATTTTTGCCCAAAAAAAGAGAAAATATAGCTTATACATAATACCAAGCATTTTTTGGTAGAATAATTGAAATCTCAGCAGTGTAATCAGTATTAGTCCAGATTTAATTATTACAGGTAAGAAAATAATAACAATATAGCCAGAACTGATACATAAACACTTCTTATTTTCTACCCTTTCTGAGGCTGACTCTTTATGTTATGTTGACTCTTTCCTGCACCTCTGGGTCGCAAAGTAGGTAGTTTCATGCTGATAATGGTGGGGGCTCTAAGAGCAAGTCATCAGCATTTTGCGAGTTTGCAAGGAAGAACATAACATTCACACTGATGGTTTATTCTTCCTCACCCTAGGACTCACTCTGGAGTCATTTTCTTATTTGTTACAGCCTTTACACCTTTGCTGATTAGCTACAAACAACCAGTCAATGAGAAAATTTGCTATTACAACTAAAGCAAACAAAAAAAAGCTCAGGTGAATCATGAAGTACTCATACGGAACAAACCTGGCAAGATTCTGTGATGAGCCCTTGCAAGCTCAGTTCAGAGCTTGTAGCCTACTCCTAGCCATGAGAATACCATATTACAGGGCTACATGATTACAAAATGATAAAGTTACATATTTTTCAAATAAAAACTTCAGTGATGAACAGCTCACCACTGCCATTGACACTTGAGCTCTGTCTGTTACTATATTTCTTTGACAGAATATTTCCTCAAAATCTATTGCCATGTATACTACATCTTCAGTTCTCTGTCCTGCAAAATGTAATTCTGTACTATTTTTAATGCTAGAAAGAAACCAATAAGGAAAATTTGAATGGTGTTGCCTGTGCTATGAAGAGCTAACAAATCCCTACAAAACAAGCAAACAAGCAATGAGCAGCATTCCCTTTCATTTCTGTGAAACTATCTTTCAGGACCAGAAAGAGAGGTCAGGCTTCCACTCGTAAATCTGCTCCCAATTAGTGTCAGTGCAAAATGAATGATGGGCAGTTAATTGAATGTTTTTGTTGTGATTGTATGGAGAAATAAAAGCAAATTGTGGACACATCTCTCTCCTGATTGGAAGCTACTTATACTAGCAGAATAATTCACAGACTCACAGAATAATTGAGGTAGGAAGGGACCTCTGGAGATAATTTAGTCCAGCCTCATGCTCTGAGCAGGGTCAGCTACAGGAGATTTCTCAGTTCTACATCCAGCCAGGTTCTGGGTATCTAAAGGGATTGGAATTCCATCCTCTTTGGGCAGGCTGCTCCAGTGCTCAGTCACATTCACGGTAAAAAACAATTAAGTGGAATGTCTTGTGTTTCAGTTTTTGTCCATTATTTCCTATCCTTTCACTGGGAATCACTGAGAAGGGGCTGGTCCTGTTTTCTTTATTTCCTCCCTTCAAGTATTTATACACATGGATAGGATCCTTCAGATCCATCTCTTCTTCAAGCTGAGCAGTCCCAGCTCTCTCAGGCTCTCCTTCTGTGAGAGATGCTCCAGTCTCTTGATCATCTCCGTGGCCATGCACTGGACTCTCTCCCATATGTCCAAGTCTGTCACGTCATGTGCGTGTCATGTGCCGTGCTGAGGAGCCCAGAACTGGACTCAGAAATCCAGATGTGCCCTCACCTGGGCTGAATAGAGGAGAAGAATCACCTCCCTTGAATGCTGTCAAGGCTCTTCCTAATGCTGTTCAGGAGGCTGTCGGTCTATGCCACAAGGACACATTGCTGGATTATGTTTAACTTGCTGAGCACAGGGACTCCCTGATCCATTTCCGCAAGACTTTTGTGTCACTTACGTACTCACTGAGGGTGCACTTCGCCCTGTTGTCCAGGTCATTGGCCCAGTTTCAGTCTCTGGAATAGACCATTAGTGACTGGCCTCTAGTTTGCCTTCATGTGGCTGGTTGCAACCCTTCAAGCCTGGCACTTCAGCTAGTTTTCAGCCCACCCCACTGCTCATTTATCTTATGCCGATATTATGTTCCTACTTCAGCAGCTTGTCTATGAGGTCATTAGAGGAGACAGTGTCAAAAGCCTTGCTAATGTTGAGATAAACAACATATACTGCTCTCCTTTCATCTGCGAAGCCAGTGATCTTGTTAGAAAGGGCTTTCAGGTTGGTCAGTCAAGAATTTCCTTTCATAAATCCAGCTGACTACTCTCAGTCATCCCCTTCTTATGCTGGTTTGCAGATTGCAGCTAGCATCTGGAAACTAGAGGCTAAAAATAAGGTCTTCATTAACTTCAATTCCACTTTCAGATCATGACAAATATATTTTCATTTTTTNCAGCTAGTTTTCAGCCCACCCCACTGCTCATTTATCTTATGCCGATATTATGTTCCTACTTCAGCAGCTTGTCTATGAGGTCATTAGAGGAGACAGTGTCAAAAGCCTTGCTAATGTTGAGATAAACAACATATACTGCTCTCCTTTCATCTGCGAAGCCAGTGATCTTGTTAGAAAGGGCTTTCAGGTTGGTCAGTCAAGAATTTCCTTTCATAAATCCAGCTGACTACTCTCAGTCATCCCCTTCTTATGCTGGTTTGCAGATTGCAGCTAGCATCTGGAAACTAGAGGCTAAAAATAAGGTCTTCATTAACTTCAATTCCACTTTCAGATCATGACAAATATATTTTCATTTTTTTTTCCCTAAATGCTTAGGCCCATGGTGTAGTGGCCATCAGAGCAAGGAACAGAAACCACCATTCCTTTGTGCTCTCTGCTGGCTCCTAAGTTTCATACCACAGAAACCCATTTTGTTTGAATGAGGACAAGGCTGATGAGGTAGGAGAGTGGGACTGACTGAAAAAAGAGATCAGGTTGTGCAAGATAAATCAGTGGTCATGCTCAGAGGCAAATTAGGACTGGAACTGGGAGCATGAAGGAACTAGAAGGAACTGGAAAACCTAGGGAGAGAAAGACTGAATCTGTATGGCAATGGGGGCTGAACACAGGAAATCTGTGGGTAGACAGGTGGGAGATTACTGGGAGAGGGGGGAAAAAGACAGGGATGAGTTTGGTAATGGGGTCAAAGAACGTAGGGTTCCTGAAACGCACTGGACCACCAGAGAGAAGACCTTGAGATACATAAACAATTGAAAATGTGGCACAGCCTGAGAGAGAGGCCAAACCAAAAACCAAAAATGTCTGCTGGGATTATTGTCTTGCTTTTTACTACTGGTTTGCATTTCTCTAGTCAATTTCAGGCAGAAAGAAGATGCAGAGAGATGAGCAAGGGAGGAGGAAAGAAAAAGAAGAAAGAGAAGAGAGAGGTGACAGAAGAAGATACAAAGAAACAGTGGTGGGGAAGGATGCGAATGAGGAAGCAGTACTGATGTCTACATGTTTAGACTTCAGTGGCGAAGGTAGGAGAACAGCCCCAGCAGGACAAGGACCAGAGATCATCATCTCCCAATATCAGAAGCAGCAGCTCCATCTCCAGCATTCACTCCTTGTCCCTCTGGTTCTCTGGAGTTCATAGGAGCTGCTGGTCCTGTTAAACTTATTTCTCACCGGAGAAAGAAGCTACATTTCCTGAGGGAAGGATGAGGTCCTGGCACAGGGTGTGGTAGGCTGTCCTGGAGACATGGCTTTTGCTTTGCTTCACCACCTGGTCCATACATAGTACCAGGCAAGATAAATGAACATGACATGTATACAGAGGTAACCTAGCTGCGTACAGTTCCTCTACATCTATCTTGATTACCACTAAATTTCTCACACCTGCAACTTAAATCAGCAACAGCTGTGTATTAAGTATTTACAACGTTGTAAATGAGCTTTCCTAAAGAGCTGAGGAAAAAATGGACATCTAGAATTAGAGGGTTGTTTTAATAGGAATCCTGCTGGGACTCCGCTCCTTAATTGCACAACAGGGACACATTTGTGGGGAACTGCAACAATACATTGACTAGTACTTGTAAGGAAAATGGTCACAGCAGTGATCAGCCCCAGAGAAAAGTGCTGGAGGTAACTAATAAATTGCATCAGGATGTGGCTCAGGTAGCCTACAATGAACGAGGCAGGGAGCTAGCACACTGAGCAATGAGAAAGAAGCATGTTACGGCACCTGTGTCTGCAGAGAGGACGGAGGTTCCTCATGAAGAATGGCTGTCATGTTATTATAGACTACAGCAAGATTCACAGGTCCAAAGATCTGAGGTTGGAGGAACAACAATACTCCTAGCACTGCCCAGCTTTTCAGGGATTTGTCCTGAAGTCTTGGTTCTACTGATTAAAATGACTTCATACGGGTGAGTAAAAATGCGTTAGGAGATGCTGGTGATATTAGCGCTAGTCACATAGAGGCCGGGAGATGCTAAGGACATGGAAAAAGCCCTTGTTCTGCTCTCTTTCCCAAAGCAGAGGTCTCACCTTAGATGTTTCCCAAGAGCTGTGCCTGTTTCATCAGTTGAAGAGGAGAAAAAGGAGGACAAATCATTTCAAAAGCTTTCTTTTGCTTTATGAACGTTAAAGCAACTGTAGATAGGCAGAGGACAGAAACTCCATGACTACTATGCTATCCTAGTATATTATACAGTGAATTTTCCAGAAATCCAGACTCAAAATCTCCTCCCATACTGACGAGTTGTTAGAAAAGCATCATTCTCCAAAGAGGTAGATCTGGGAGTTAGCATAGACCAGGAGGGACCAGTCCTATTCACACAGAGAAGCAGGCTGCTGCCCAGCCACTGTTAAACACCAGAGAATCCACCTTGAAGGGGTCAACACATACTCTCTAGATGGGTATCTAGAAACCTGCTGGGGTCTCTGCACTGTTAGACCTTTGCATTAGGGACTGTTGTGCCGTGGAGCCCCAGGTACCTGAAAAGGAGAGAGCTTGTACTAAGGATCCATACATTACCCCCCATTAAAAATGTAGTTCACCATATATAAAGAAGAACAGCCTTAAATTACTGTGGACTACCCCCAGTAATGTGCCTATGTGACAAAACCCCACAGTATCAGCTCTGTAGGACTATGCTTCGTGGAGTTCTTGGTGGCCCAGAACAACTGGTTCTAGTGAGAACAGACATGACAGGCACACTTTGCAGTTGGGCCTCAGCACCTAAGGATTCAAACATCAGTGTCCTGGACTGCAGATGGAGATGAGATGTAGCAAAATCTGTCTCAAAAGTAATGCTGCTATGTTCTCTCTGTGTCCAATTTTTGCTGAACAACTGGGGAACTGTATTTTGCAGCAGCTGTAGCTTGAGCACTCTCCTAACACAGCAGGCTGTGCTATGCAGCTCATTAATCCAAACCCCTGTCCTGAAGTTAGTGATATCCTGGGTAAATATATGCATTCTGGAGAAACAGCTAAAACTTTTGTGCAGAGGACAAATGACCACCCAAGGCTCCAGGGTTTCCCTTTATAGAAATGAAGGATGGGTGGGAGATCATGATCATTGTCCTGTTGACATTATTCCTTCTCAACAAAGCCATAGCCATTTGTTGTTTTGTTTAGTATTTTTTTTTTCTCATTTCTCAATGAATATTTTTGTTAAATTTTCACATCTTTACTCTGGGAGAAGCTCAGCATCCAGTACTTCTGTGCTGCAACTCTTCTTCACAAAACAAACCAGCTAAATTGTTCAGATTCCTTTAACAAGTCAGCACCCTTTCCTTGTTCACTCACCTTTAGGATAAATAAGCCTGCAAAAACTCTGGACTCTTTAGATATATAAGGACTGTTAACAACACCCTATTATTCTCAGCTGTGCCGAGAATGACATCTGCAATCTGACCGCACTGCTACTTTTTAGGTCTGGATACACGTGAAACATCATTCTGCCTCTCTGGTGGATGAGATTCAGATAGACCCTGTCTCTGCTTTGCACCTTCTTTCCTCCTCATCGGAGAGTCATCCAGCCATGGTGGTTTGAAGGAAGCAAAAGGACTCCTGATCTGTTTCCTGATGTTGGAAATGGGTGGAGAAGAAATCAGGGTGGTTCGTGTAAAGTTTGTGCACAATGGCATGTAAATAGCCTTGAGGATCTGAATGTCAAGGGAGGTTGTGTGACTATGTTGTTTGGAGTATAATAGTTACGAAAACTAGAAGCCTATTTTCTATTTTTGACATTGACTGGATTTGGTGAAAATATGGCTTTGAGCCAAGGTAATATTCTAACCATTGATTTTTTTATCTGCCTTTTGGACTCTTGAAAGTACTCTCCAAATCCCTCAACAGTGTTCACATTCATACCTCATACTTATAGCACTTTAAAAATACTAATGCTAACGGTCGCCTTTCATGAATATAAGGGAAAAGATATGTCTCTTCAGTAACTACAAAATGCTACAAACAAAGTTTTCCCTCAAACAAATATTTCTTTGGAGATTCAACAGCTGGTATTTTACTGAACTTGTTTTGCCTGTGGGCAATCATAATAACTCTCAAAAAAGTAATCCACACTAAAGATTTGAGTTATAAAGCAGAAAGCTGGAAGAAATTTGGTTTATTTTTCTGTTAATGGAAAGAGGTGAAATCCTACAGTAACGTAACTGTTTTTCATTTTTAAATGACTGAAAGAGGTCAATAAAACTTAAGAGAGAGAATGATCCTGCTTTTGCTATGAGCATGAAAGGGCACTGCATACTAACCGTATATTTCTGGGATAATCATCAAACAGAATTTAATGAAATTTCTTCACAGAAATGCAGTAATAAATACACATAACGAGCCAGCAGAAGGAGCCAGGCAGCAAGGTGCTTCCATAGATATGAGTCAATAAGTGTATTAGGGAAAGGAAAAATGGAATCTTAGAGAGAAAATTGTTTACAATGAATTAAAAAAAAAAAAATAAAATAAAATAAATCATTTTCCCAAAATTTGAGCAAGAAATCTTCTTCTACCTATCTACTTTAGAATATCTGCTCTTTTATAGATGTCTGAGGAGGCCAAAATGGCAAAACACTATGCTCTTACTGTTAGATGAAGGAACTGTGAAGGCCGATGTGTGCTGTGAAATTAGGTGGTTCACTGCATGCAGTGCAGTATCAGCCAGCAGCATTTCTGAGGGGACAGCAGCCTCAGGATGGTCATAGCTGGAACTTTGTGTTAAAATATGCATTACTTCAGATGGAGCTCATGCTAAGTGAACCAGAAGCTCTTCTATGCTTATGTCTGTGTGATGCACGGTTCCCACCCAGCTGGTTACAGCACTCCTCCTCTAATGGGCACAGCCTGCAAGGGTGATTTCTAATAAAGCAAACCCAGAGGCACACAGGTGATAACAGAGCAGAACAGAGCTCCTGTCTCCTCTCCTTTATGGCTTTCATGGAGACAGAAGAAACTGATGGAAGAGCTTTGCCTCCTACATACTCCAGCCAGCTGCAGCTTCCAGCACTGCAGTAGCACAAACACACCATTCCTGACCTGCATACTTCTTTCTCACCTAGAATATTTGCAATATTCTAGGCAGCTCCTGTGTAAGGTTGAGAGAAATGAGGGCACTATCAAGGTAACTGCCTCCATTTGCACTAGGCAAATGAATATCTTCAGGCAGTCACGGAAGATATTCATTTTAGTATGTCAGTTTAGTATGTCCTACTAAATTGCCTTACCCAGGAGGATGCATGAAGTTCTGCCATGGTAATTTACAGCATATATTACATTTAGAAGTCCTATCCTACATGTAGTCTGATATGTGAAGGCATTTATTTCTAAGCCATGAATCTAAACTAGAGCCTAATATGCAATGTGTACACCCCCTGAGTGGTAAACTTTGGAAAGCCATGCAAATAAAACACTGTAGAGAGGGCATGGTAAGAAGACGATCCCCTGAAATCATTCACTCCACAGCATGGTGCACAGACATGATGAGTCCTGCCTGTGACAGCGAATGGCCCAGTGCTGGAAGTGTTTTAGGAGCAGGCTCCAAGGAGCTCCAAGGAGCACTCTCAACCAAGATAAATTACAGAAAGGACTCTTGCCTAGAGCTGCTGTCTAGAAAGCAGTAACAGGCAGGCTGTGAAATTAGGAAGCTGGCAATTAGGATTATTTCCTTAGAGCAGAGAAGGGGTCTGAAGGGTATTGTACTTCTGTAAGTATTCATTCTGAACATCGAGGCAGATTTGAGTGTCTAATTGGATAATTATATGTAATTTCAGTAGGAAAGGATGCTCGAGTTAAGACTTTTCTAGTTATTACATTTTCCTCTCAAGTGTTAATGTATATTGGGGGAAAAATATCTTGTTAAACTGATATGTCAGAAACAAAATAATTGAACAGAACTTTCAAGGACTGGGAGTGCTGCGGGTTACCTCAAATTGCCAGGTCATTGACAAACCAAGTCAGAGTATCCATCTGCATTTTTTCCTGAGCTCCCCAGTTCTTTCCTCAAAGCATCTGTGAATGGTAAAAACATAGTCATCACCATAGGGTGAATATAAAGCCCAGCTCATCTATCAATCCGTGTAGAAAAGCTGGAAAATAAAAGGACAGTAAAAAAATGAGAGAGAG
>VXAV01003665.1:485928-507397 GCA_013399715.1 Alectura lathami | reverse complement strand
GAGAGAGAGAGAATATATTGCAGTGTGCCAGCATTGCCACCTACCGGCTCAACTTGAAGCCAGCAAAGGCTGTCTGTCCGTGCCTCAGCTGCAATGAAATATCTGAGAAACACTACAGGGGCACGCAAGGAAAGATGTCAGCAGGCATCAGATAGCACTGGCAATTTTTCGGGAGAGTGTTGGGGGAAAACTTTGTTTATTAATATTATTGAAGTATTTTGATCACCCAGCTACTGGGTGGCTAAAGAGGCTGAGAGTCTTTGGCCTGGGGTATAAATGAAGGTGTCTGGGTGGGATGAGGCAGAGAACAATCAAGGGGGTACCAAAGAGAGAATAAGGAGCAATTGTTCGTTTCTGCATACAGAGCTATAGTTCTTCTCTTTATAAAGTACAAAAGATGCTGAAAATTTACATGGCTACCAAGTTGCCTGGGCACCAAGGGAACCCTCAGCCCTCCCTTGTCCCCCCCAGAGCCATCAGCCCCTGATCCATTGAGGCCCTCCTCTGAACACCCACTTGTATGCTCTTACATACCAAGGCACTGCCAGTGAGAAACTATCTGTGAATACAAGCCAATCTTCTGGAAAATCTGGGTGACAGAGAGAGGCTTGAATTCACCAAAAATGAGAAGGATCTATATCCAAGGCACTTGGGTGAGCAAAGACAGAGATTGAAAATGTTATTTCCTATGAGGGGATTTGAATCTGCCTCTGTCACCACTAAATAATTTATGTAACCATATCCAGGAATAGTTGTGTCCCAATATTTTCTGCAGGCTCTATCCCAAGAATAGCCCAGCTTGTGTGTATTATTTTTCATGTTTTGCTCTGTTTCTTCAAGAAAAAAAATAAATAAAAATAAAAATAAAAATAAAAATAAAAATAAAAATAAATACTTGATTTGGATTGAACCATTTAGGTTTGTTTTCATTTACTTTCTAGTTTCAGAAATTGTAAAATTAATTACAGCTTGGAAGAGAGAAAATTTGTTTTCTCTGCTTTCTGAGAAAGAAGTACAGGGTAGGGTGTCTGACTGGCTACAAAGCAGCTGGGAGCTATTAGCATAGAAACGGTCTCCTGCTGTCCCCCTCCAGTGGTCAGCGAGCAAACAGCAGGATGCCCCAGGGCCTGAGGGGTGCTTTGCCTTATCACTGGGATTAATTAATAGACAACTTCTCGAAGTCAGGATACCTTGCACCTTGCACTCACTACATCGAACTAGCTCAGGAACAGAAGTCCGTTTGTTGCCCATTCTGAATCCATGAATGTGAAAGCAATTGTTACTGAAAGGGAAGCCAGTAGTTAGCTCTCCTTAAAGAGACTGGGGAAGGCAGAGATGCCACCCACCAGCTTATAGGAAAAATACATACAAACAGCTGGAAGGAATAATGGGTTTGCCAGCCTCAGTCCTGGCACTCGTTGGAGTGACACAGAAGGGGCCATGTACAGGAGCAACTCACCACAGCAGTTCTAGGGGCAGCAAATGGGTTCTGGAGGCTTGGCTCCAAGCACAAGCTTGCAGCACAGACAGTTCTTGGGTTTAGACAATTATATCACCAGAAACAAAACAACACAACTCTCATTCCCTGAAGTAAGTTAATAAAAAATGCATTGCAATCCTATATTTATCATGTTTATAATGTTTTACAGGGTCTGTATGAAACTTTGGGATTCAGGGTCAGCATGCTTTCATGAGACAAAGAGCTGCTCTGTTACTGCTGCATTTTCCAGGCCTTAGAAAGGGAAGACCTGGGGATTTCAAAAGACCCAAACCCAGCAGAGATTCCGCAGTTTAATTTGTGAAGTGAGACAGCTGACTGGATACAAACTCAATTTTGTTTCACAAATGTGAAAGCCATGAATCCAGGCTTGTTTCTCTCAAACTGGTGATGATTCATGATTTTCAAGCCCTTTAAAAATACAAATGGTGGTAGATCAGAAAGTAAAGACTTCATCTGACATAGAAAAGAAACAAAATCTTGTTGCTTGATGATACAGCCCAGGTGTGGTCCAGCTGTGCTATCCAAGCACTGACTCAGAGTTACAGTAAGGGTTACCCTGCTGAGTGGGGTTACATTAATGTGAAACATTTCTCTTTGCAGCAATAGTTCACTCCTGCCATTTTAAAGAAAAGTGGACTCCCCAAGGCATCCTTTTGCATCAAATGTTGCCTGTGTGCATGAAAGTGCTCAATTCCTTGGAGCAGTGAGCTGAGCAATGTATCAAAGAATGACAAATAATCACACAATATGCAGAAAAATAGCTCCCAGGAACATTTATTCAAAGTCAGCAGGGTATTGGCTATGACCGCGGGGCAAGGCAGTCTCTGTTTTGACAGATACAATAAAAAGTGTCTTTAGCAGCATCCAGTCCTGGACTTGGGGGGCTCAGATACATGAGTGCTGAGGGATATTCAGTACATCCCATGCTTAGGGATAAAAGCTTTCTCTTTTGTCTCTCTTCTAGCACAACTGATCTGCTGTTTTGCAGAGGGTCAATCCCATTTTGCTTAACTAGTAAAATAAAATATATTTACTTAGTCATGTTGAAAATATTTAATTTCAGGGAAGGATCACCTCCACCACTTTTGACCTACTGGTGGTATTTTGCCTAATGCGGCCAAGAATACCATTAGTTTTCTTAGTGGCAAGGGCACATTGCTGACCCATGTTCAACTGGGTGTCCACCAGAACTCCCAGGTCCATGATGATTTTTTTGTTTAAATTAGGTGTCTTGTTTAATGAGTGCTGTTTGTTTAGTTAAACAATTTTCATAAGCAGAGTTGAAACTACATCCTGTAAAGCAAATTCCTGACATTGACCTCTCTCTTTAAGCTGGTCTCTGTGGGCACACCCAGAAATGAATTTAAAGAGGGAGTTATCACCCTCCCACACCTCTTTATCCCAATAGTGTAGACACTTGATGATGGCAAACACCCCTCGGATGTCAGGCTGCAGAGGGATTTCCACACACTTACAGTAAAGAGTTCTCTAGGCACACACAAGGGCACCCCTGATCATTACATGTAGCTCTTGCCTGGGAGACAGAAGAAACAACCTGATGTAAATCAATAAAAAAGGCAAGCTAAACATGGTGACCATCTTAATTTACACCTTTTCCTACTTGTGAGATCTCCTACTGCTTTTCATTACCACTCAAGTATGTAGAAATTCTACCTTAAAACATCAGCAAAGGGCAAGATTTGAAAAGTGCTTGCATCTTAATCTCATTTTCACTAGAAGCCTATGTAGAACAACCACTCTCTATGCTACTGCCCTGTAGGCAGCATCATAAATAACCAGAGTTCAGCCCAAAGATCCATAGTATCAGACACAGCACAAAATTAGCTCTATCATAAAAATAAAATACACATAAAAATAAAGAAGATCAAAACAGAATATAAATCATTTATTTTGGAACTAATGTCCTATGCAATTGTGCATTGATAGCCATTTAATTGCCAGCAAAATAACAGCAAAGAATCTGAAAAAGAATATTCATAAGAATGTTTCAAATTCTGCATTATATCTTGTTTCAAATACAGAAGAACATCCAAACCTCACCTATGTTTAACTTATTCAGTTTGCGTCTTGAACAGCTTTTACAGTTTATAACAGGATAAGTGTTGATGCATAAAGATGTAATTCACCAGTGTTGATCACAACTGATATTAAAATAAATAAAGAAATATACTGAGATAACACAAACTGAGCAAACAGAATTCATCCTAATTATATGTGATCTGAGGGATTCAAGTAAGCAGAGTCAAGGTATGAAATTTCCGGATGAAAAGCAATCTAGAAGCAATGCTCTCATCACCTCCTCTGAGCAATTTTCTCTTGACATTAACATTACTCTGATAATGTAACAAAATGAAATGCTTAATGGTAAATGATGAAACTAGTATGTAAAAAAAATATATAGTTTGTCATCTAAAATATAATAAGCTGGATTTTCGATTTTCAGATGTATCACCAAAGCAGAGATTCTTCACATTTAACTTTAATCCTCAAAAAGTAAAGCACTAGATCAGCTGTCTGCTTCCTACCTGTTCAACAGATATTCATCTTATGCAAGATACAGATTTTAGAAGAATTCATCCATAATAGGCATTTTTCATTCAGAATATAAAGACAAGTGTCTAGTATTCTCCCTTGGCAGGAGGGAAAGTATGTAGATGGCCATCTTAAAGCAGCCACTGAATGTTTATACCGCTCAGATAATGTATGATGGACTGAGTCAGATCAGTGAAGATTTCTAGATGTCCATATCGCATAACAAGGGAACTTCAGGACCCATCTGCGCTTGTCATTTTGTCCTGTTAGGGTACAATTGAGTGTCTCACAAACAAACTCAACTGCTTTTGCTGTTTGATCAGCACAAAAATTAATCTCTCATACCAGCCACCTGCAGCCAGCCATTATGTTGTCCAGCTGAGGATCTGAACTGTGGTTTACATCACATACAGGCACCCACACGTAGCATTTGGTCCATCCTCTTGAATTTCCTGTATGAGAAAAGAAGTCTTGCACAGCATGCGCAGGCACACCAGCAAACACCAGAACAAGGCATGTGTTTGAGGGCTGCCGGTCTGTCCATTGACATAAGGGTTGTCTGTATCTCATTGCTGATTTTAATGATTTCACCACAATTTTCACAAACCAAGCCCAGTCTTGCAGGAGTATTCATAGCTACATGAAAAAAGGAAAGGATCTCTGAAAGCACTGAAGATCTTGTCCTGCCTCTGCAGCACACAGGCAATGTGGTGGCACCCGCAGGGGAGGCAGTAGGCACACTGCTGCTCCTGTGTGACACAGATGCACACTGGTCCAGAGCCTGAGATAGGTTGGATGGCAGAGGAACCAAGCCTTCAGCATCCTCACTCCCATGCATGGCATGCGGCTGGTATTCCCAGGAGGGTGTCCAGGAGAGCACAGAGCAGTTGTAACTGCACTTTGGTTTGTGGCAGCAGGACACTATTCTGGGAGGGAAAGAAAAACAGCCAGTACTGAAGTTTAGTTGGAGGAAATACTCCTTTCTATGACCTTGATGAAATAAGATCTGCATATGTCATGTTTGTTAGAGAGACTTATACACTGCAGCTCAGCAACTGAGAGGGGGGCTGAAATTATCTATTTTTAATTTGGAATGGATTTTAATTTCTGTCTTTGTATTGTTCATTTTGTCACCACTCACTAGAGTTCCTACTATTATCACTCCCATGGAAAATGCTATGAATGAGGTAGTACCTTTCCAAGAAAACATATCATCTTACCCTTAAGATTTTCTCTTTTCCTGGGTGGTACAGGTGATAAATGTTCTTGTTTTTCTGATGAGTGCTGAAAAATGTTTAGGAGATGTCACTTAATACTTAGGGCAGAAAGTGGGAGCACTCAGCACCTTCAACTGGCAGCCTGTCAGTCTCTGTCCTTGAAAAATAATATGCTACAAGAAAAAAATGTGTGATACTGAGGTGGGGTCCCTTAATTCTCAGAGCATCAGGAATAAGTGATTTTAATGGATAATTAAAAACTTTCCCTCGCTATTACTGCACTGGAGTGAGCTGTCATCAGAAGTGACCTACTTGCTGTCGTGGCAGAAACGCATGTTTCAGATGCTCTACTGCGACAGGCCTGCACGCAGATGGTTGTTGGTTGATGTTCATCTATCTGCAGTGTGATATGGTTAGAAGATAGATAACATCTGCCAAAAGGCCCTGATTGCTCTGCAAGTTGGTTCAGTTGGGTTCCCTTTCCTTACCCTTACCGTGAGGTGGATTCCACCCTCACAGATGGCAGCACAAGTTCTGCTTACACAAAAAGTGCAGCTATCCTTAAATATATACAAAGTGTTGCTCATGCTGGACTGGGATGTGTGTTTTCTTTGTAAGGTGTTGTCAGCCACAAGCCCTCTGAAACTGTGCCAGGATTTGGAGAATCTAGAGGTCTAGCTCAAAAACTGTGCTCATTCCCCATGCTTTCTAAGAGGCTCCTAAGTCATATTTCCAAGCTTCGCAGTGCAGCCACGCAGAATTGCTCCTTTTCAAGTCACTGATCTGCTGGAGGCGGTGCTGAGGACTTGACAAGTTGGTTGTTCCCCTGCTTCTTGGACCCATGGCTTTACCAGAGAATAACAGCTATCATAAATTAACATTGCAGGTATTGGCAACACTACTGATGCAAATTCTTTACTCAACAAACCTTGCTGTGTAATTAAGGCACAATTTCAAACTTGAGAGGCTTAAACATGAAGAAGAAAACGTTTCAGCTCATCTGGGAGGAGAAGGTCAGTTATTTTCTGATGCTGTTTGTGTCCAAAGCACCTCCTGATGCACAGGCGGCACAACTGCATCAAGGACAGTGGCCCTGGAGAGAGACAGGAGAGATGTTGCACACATGGCTTTATTGCCCACGAACTCATCACTGATGCACAGACCCTCAGAACACCTGCAATTCAGTTCAAGCCTTATCACTTTCTGTCATTACACAGCCATAATTAGCATCAACAGCATCATCCCTTCCCTCGCACAAGTGTGGAGCAACATGTGCTGTCTGAGAAGACTGACGCTTCCTTTAAAGTCCTCCCCGTACAGACCCTCACTGAGATCCAAGCTTGCAGCCCACTGCTTTCTTGAGACATTTCATAACAGTGACAAACACATAGCAAAAAAATACTATATAATCCTTTATTTAAACTTTCCTGATTAATCAGTCCCATGCTGACAAATACAAGCCCTGCTGAAGGACCTAGTGCTTTTTTTTTTCCCCTTTATTTAAGTATAATGGCATTAAGGGCTCATTTGGGAGCCTTATCCTTGTCATGAAAGGGTAATTCCTGTGCAGTGCTTTTAACTGCCTGTTACTGTTCAGCCGCCAGCCTGTCACTTGCACATCCTCGTATCACAGATGGGGGTGACCAGCACCAAAGGCAGTGAGGGGCTTCCAAAGGGGCAGGTAAGAAGGGCAGTGCAGGCAAGCAGTGGACACAGACAGGGGCTGGATCCCAAGCATGTGGAGGAGATAAGAAGAGACAGTGTGGGAAGTACGAGGGAGTTGGGAGGGGACAGTGTTGGTGCTAGCAGCCATGCCTGCCTGTGTGGTGGGTGGGATAGCAGTGAGCAGAGGAGCTGAAATGTCAGTGCTGGTGGAGGAGTGAAGTGTGGTGGGGAGAAAACAGGAGCTGAAGCATAAATAACAGGGGCAATAAAGCTCTTCAAAACCATGGTGCATCTTTGGGTTGTTAGCTAGCACCCCTGCAATAAACCAGAGGGTGCAAAGTTACACCCCTCTCCCGGGCTGCAGAAGCCCCAGGACTCAGGAATCAGCTGCCTGTTAGACATCGACCTACTCCAGAAAAACATGTTGGAGAGCATCAGAGAAACAACAGTCAGCTGCAAAATGCCCTTCAGGCATTTATCATTTCTGACTTCAGTTGCTGAATTTCCCAAGCTCTCAGCTCAGCTGTGGCTGAGTTTTTGTGCCAGCTCCACAGGGCGTGCCTGAGATGTTCTTTTTTATCTCAAATAAACAGGACACATGTGGTGCCATGGGAGTCACGAGTCTTATGCAGCGAGGATTTGAGTTTGAAAAGATCATCACTCTGTGCACCATAGATTAGGCTGAAAAGCCAAATGTCTGCTGCGCATACAGAATATGCACAGTGCCATTGTTTTCATGCTATTATTTTCATGTTACTATTCAATGAAAGGCCTGATTCATCACTCTATTATTCCAGCTTTACCTTCGTGTAAATCTTATTATGACAACAATCACATCAATGTGTAACTGGCATAATAGAATCGTGGACCACACCATCAGTAACTAGTTTAAAATAATGAAAATCGAGATTATTTATTAACATGTATAGTTTACTGACTGAACGAGAACATCTAAAGAAGAATGCAAGTACTCCAACAAGCAGACACTAGAGAATTTATTCTAATTTTCCTCAAGAACAGTAAGTAAAATTTCTCTCCCTAATTCACTGAACAATTCATAACCGATAAAATAAAATGGGCCTGGAACAACTTCATTTACATGTGCTAAATAAGCACTTCCTAGGGATTAGGCCTAGAGCTTGATACTTCTGAATTATTCAACACATAATGTTGACCTTTAAAAAATGTGGTGTGTATATATATATATATACATATACACATGTATGTTCACCATATCATTCTTGTGTAGTTTCCCTTAATCCCCACCAAATAAACAATAGAGTTTCATTTTAAAGACACTTTAGTGCTGCCACTATATTCTGACACCAAAGACAGTGTCCAAATATTAGCAAATGGAGGAAACCTTGGTTATTCTCGGTTAGCTCTAGCTAAGAGCATGGAGTGGTACAACCTTGTGCAGCAGTTTATGAGTTTTTTCCTTACAGCATTCCAAGTGAAGGAATAAAACAAGTGCAAAGGGGCACCTTCTTTCTGCAGGAACAGTTGACCCAAAGGGCTGCCAGGTGGAACCAGCTCCATTGGCCTTTTGCTTCCAGTGTTCTTTGCCCAAATGTCTGCTCCAAAGTCAATCAGCAGCGTCACCAGCTCTGCACTGCAACTCCTGGCAGCCGCATGCAGTGGGGACTCCAGGCCCTTGCCACTGTTCACATTTGCTCCTGAGCATGAAGAGATCACAAGGAACAATGACTGTAACAGAGCTTATTTCCCCTTCCTGCGTAGCTACTATTTCTCTGAATAATAACCCATGAATACTGTAGCATCTGCCTAGAGGTGGATTTCTGTACATTAGAACTTGGTCCCACAAACTGCACATACACAACTTGTACTGGCTGGGAAGCAGTGAGGATGTGACCAAGAAAATGATCCCAAAGGAACAGTGCATGAGGAAGTCTTTCACCCATAGCCCAGACCACAGACTTCTTGAAGCTGGACAAAGATGTAGTTCCACTTACAGCCTGCCTTTTCCCCCTGCCCCAGGGCATCATTCCCTTAAAATACATTCAGCATTTCAACCTGCTCTATACTAGAGGCTTAATCTGATCGTATCTAACTGATGTATATAAATATCTGAAATTCGGGAGCCAAATAGACAGGGCCAAGCTCTTTTCGGTGGTGCCCAGTGACAGGATGAGGGGTAATGGGCAAAAACTGGAGCACAGGAGGTTCCATAAAAATCTAAGAAAAAACTTCTTTACTGTGAGGGTATGGGAGCACTTGAACAGGCTGCCCAGAGAGGCTGTGGAGTCTCCTTCTCTGGAGGTGTTCATGACCTGCCTGGACACCTTCCTGTGCGACCTGCTGTAGGGAACCTGCTTTTGCAGGAGGGTTGGACTAGATGGTCTCCTGAGGTCCCTTCCAACCCCTACAGTTCTGTGATTCTGTGATTCTGTGATTCTGTGATTCTGTATTTCCAGGTGCTGAGCTATGCAGCCTGCTGGGGGAAAAAATCTGGGGATGGAAAAGTTCTAGAGGCCCTTGACAGAGGATGATGTAAGCACCCCCTGATCCCCAAGTGCTTCCCAATCTATTTTCCTGGGCTGACACAAGAAGGGTGAGCTGCAGAACCAATTCAAAACTAATTATGATGTTTTTAAAGTGTTTATTCCTACATCTAGAAGACAGCAAAAATAAACAAACAAACAAACAAACAAAAAAGGGAGAAAAAAAAAGAAAATATTAGACAAAATTGAATATTTAGAGTAATTTGTATTTGATTTATTCAGAAAATACCATTGCACTACATAGTGCACAAGGTCATTTAAATGTGCCTTTTTTTTCAAAGGTGTTTGGTTGGTCCATCATTTTTATATGAGCTATGTGGCTATGTTAGGTTATGTGGCCCCTTTGGTTAGAAGAAATGTACTATTGCCATTGAGAGTAATACATCTCCAGGTCCCAGAGCAGGAGCTCCTCTAAATCCTTGGTGCAAAGAGAATCTAAAGACAGATGTTACAGGAAAGAAAAGTACACCATCCTTTATTTTTATTTTTACCTGACTCAAGTAGCTTCCTGGCACAGTTCACTTGCTGGTTCTCACAAGCTACATAAAGCGGAGTACCCAGATGCTGGATGTTGTGATCTATATTTACCCCATGGGATGCGAGGAGCTCAACACATTGCACATGACCTTAAAAAAGGTAAAGGCAGAGTCAGCTCACAGAGATGAGGCATTTTGCAGCAGTTCAAATTCCCTGATGCAGCGGTGTAATTTGGCAAAGAATCACTGTTTTTTCAAGAGGAGACAGGGTAATACTTTGGTCAACTTTGCTTACTCCAGTGTTTTCAACCAGGAAAATAGGAACTGCAAATCCAGTTTGGAACAGGCTGCCCAGAGAAGCTGTGGCTGCCCCATCCCTGGCTGTGTTCAAGGCCAGGCTGGATGGGTTCCTGGGCAGTTTGATCTAGCAAGCTAGTGGCTGACAGCCCTGTCCACGGCAGGGGGGTTGGAACTAGATGATCTCTGAGGTCCCTTCCAACCCAAGCCATTCTATGATTCTATGATTCTATGATTCTAAACAGGCTAAAGCCCCCACATTATATCGAACTCATTACAATTACCTACTGAAGATGAGGTAAATCATGCCATATTTCTCTCCTGCTTTTGAAGATGGCCAGATGACTCTCTGATGTCTACATTGCAAGCGCCTGATGTGGACAATTCATCCCCTTCCAGTGTCACCACATGAACCCAGAGGCCCTGACAGCAGCACTGAGCAGCCCCTGCGGAGCACCTGGGCTGGGAGGGTCTGCACCACTTGTAATGAGAGCAGGTAGGAAGGAACAACTCCTGGCCTAAATCATGAAAAGGATCTTCTTCACCCCTCTTTTCCTCTTGAACAGTCTTCTAGCAAGACATAAAACACTGCTGACACCCATGGTCTTACCTCTCTTAGCAGCTTCATGGATGGGGGATGCTAAGTCACAGGGCGGGTGCAGGCTGGCCCCATGTTGCAGCAGTAAATTCAAGCAAGCCACACTGCCACTGACACAAGCACTGAACAAAGGAGTGTGCCAGTCAACAGTAACACCATTCACCTGAGGGGGAAATAAAATACAAGTAGCTTTTTGTTTGTCTTCCCAGTGTTTTGCAACAGATGAGAACTACCCCCAATAGAAAATAGGATTGTCAATAATTTTTATTTTATTCATTGCAGAAACAGTCTACAGCTACTGAGGATTAAAACTTTGCATTGAAAAAGGACATTTAAAAGATTGCAAGAATCTTGCCCCCATGTGCCTCTTCCTGAAGGGAAGGAGAAAANGAGAAAGAAAAAAAAAAAAAAAAAAAAAAAAAAAAAAGTGTAACCAGTGCCTCTACAGGGTATCTTGGGATTTACTGAGAAATGTGTGCCCATTTCTCAGTTACCTCAGCTGAAATGCTCCTGCCTATAGCCCTGTCTAATATTGGCCGTATTTAGTAGCCCCTTTTATTTTAACCAAAAAGTTATGTATGTACAATGAGTTAATTTTCTTGTTAAATATAATTTAAATATTAGCTTGAAAAGTAGAGGCCATCAGACAAACTCAATCATCATTTGATCCTTACAGCCTTACAGCTCTGCTCAAGACTCTGCATTTTGACACCAATGGGATTACTGTGCTCAGAATATAGAACATGCACTTAATTTTTACAAGATTATAAACCCTTTGCAAGAGGAACTTCCCACTTATTCTTTCAGTACATAATGAGAACATTGCACCTTGTTCTAAAGTAACGAAAATAACTGCTGTTTAATAGCTGTGGTTTTTTGATTGCCTTACAAAGAATTACACTTTATACCATAGGTACTGTAGGTCGAGGAAAGTACAGAATGTAAATAATGAAACAGTACGCAATGTAGAGTGGGTCCAGAGGTGGGCCACAAGGATGATCAGAGGGCTGGAGCACCTCTCCTGTGAAGACAGGATTAGAATATTGGGGTTGTTCTGCCTCATGAAGTGAAGGCTTCAGTGACATGTCATTGCTGGCTTTCAATACTTGAAAGGGGCTTATTAAAAAGATGGAAAGAGACTTTTTACCAAAGTCTGTAGTGGCAGGACAAATGATTTAATGAATTTAAGCTGAAAGAAGGTAGATTTAGACTAGACATTAGAAAGAAATTCTTTACCCAGAGGGTGGTGAGGCCCTGGCTCAGGCTGCCCAGAGAAGCTGTGGGTGCCCCACCCCTGGAGGCGTTCAAGGCCAGGCTGGATGGGCCCTGGGCAGCCTGATCCAGTGGGAGGTGTCCCTGCAGAAGGCAAGGGATTGGATCTGAACAGTCTCTAAGGTCCCTTCCAACCCAGACCATTCTGTGATTCTATGATCTAGCACTAAACTGCTATAATAAAACATACAAACGCTGGAGACAGTGACTTGCCCATGATGTACTTACCTTAGCACCATGTTTTAAGAGGAAACTGGCACAAGTAGCATGACCACCTAGACAGGCTTCATGGAGAGGAGACACCTGGTCTGCTGTAACAAGATTAACATCGCTGCCCTGATGAAACAATACAAAGTATCATTGCAGCCAACTAGAAAACACACAAACAAAAACACACTGCACCTCTACAATGATCTTTAAAGTTTTAATCACATCTTCCTCAACTGCTTGGAGTTACTCATATCATCCCAATAGATAAGCAAGGAAAGGGGCTGTGGTTCTTCAGATGGGATAATATAAGCTCAGCATACTAGAGGTTATGCCTTCTGCACACCACTAATCAATACAGAAAGCCGTAGGCAGTGAATTCTCCAATGGAACAATACAGACATCCTTATAGGCACTCTGCATTATTTTGCTTCTACTTCACCACAGATAACAAACTCTGAAATAAAAATAAATAAATAAATAAATAAATAAAGATTTAAAAATGTTTCTAGAACTCTTAGCAGGGTCATGACTGCCCCTCCTTCACACTTCTGCTCATGTCTTATGACCTCCAGCCCAATGAGCCTGTGACAGTTCAACTGGAACAAACCCAGAAGTGCTTTTGAGGTGTTTTCTTGCCTTTGCAACATGTTGCATTTTGAAGAAAAGACACACCCTTCATGGGAAACCATTGGATTGATTCTACCACAGGATCTTTCCTTTCTAGCGATCTTGGTGCTCCAGAAGTTTAAGCTGGAAGAGCTTCCAATAACTATTCTCTTTCCTCCACATTCTAAATCCAATAATTTTGAGGGAATGGAGCAGTGAGGTTCACAAATTGCTTCTTCCCAGCCATGCCCTTCTTCAGGGGGAGTGGAGGCCTTCAGGCACTTCAGATGGCACCAGAAACAGATGTCTAACTGCCTGAACTGCCTGAATTAAAGCCTCCGTTGGAGTCTTGTCTGGGTATGGAGCTGCCCCCACCCAAGACACCAAGGTCATGGGCACAGGAGCTGCAGAGCAGGCCCTGTGACTGCACAGAGGAGTAGCAGCTGCGGTCTTGCTAACTGCAACCCAGGATACAGGTCTTCAGCTGAGTGCACAGAAACTGTGCAAGGCAAAGAACTGTTTGTAGAAAAAAGATGTGTTACATACAGACTTCACTGCATTTTGGTCAACATGATTTCCTCACCCTGGATTTCACAGTAAAATACAGACTGCATTCAGCAACTGAACAAACCCAGCAGAGCTCATGTCAACCTAACAGAGGGATACCTGGTTGATGAGTTTCTTCAGAGTAAGCAGACGCCCATGGATAGAGGCATCGTGTAAAGGAGACCAGTCTGAAACAAAGTCTGTATAAAGAGAAAGACAGGAAAAAGGCTAACAACTCCATGGACTGTTTCATCAGTGTACTCTACTTCAACTTTGTGACCCCAGTAAACCTCTCTTCTAATTTATTAGTTGAGCTGCCAAGCTTTTCTTGAAGCAGCCACAGGGAGGTAATGAAAAAACAGGATGGGTTCACTCTGGATGTGTTTTTAATTCATCCCATGTTAGTGCTGAGCAGCTGTGTTCCCGTTCAGAGGACAAGAGAGTGATTTACAGAGCACGACCTTGTTCTGACTGAGCTTGTCTCTTGCTTTGGATTATCTCCAGTGCCTTTGTTTACACAAGCTCATTACATTTTCACAATTAGCTCAAAAGGAGTATGCTTTGAAAGGGGTACGGCTGCTCAGTCATTCGCTCAGTGATGGGCTAGAGTCAACAATATGTAACTAGAGACAGTACCAAAGTACAAGGAGACAAATTGTGTTACCTGTTGATTTTGTCTCTCAGTTTTCAGCGACTAGTGTTAGCTTGTGAAGTGCTGCATTTTAAGTAACGGCTGTATTCTCAAGCATTGTGGAAGCCACAAAAAACAAGCACAGAGGGAAGTTTAAAGAAAGGCCTGTCTTTGCTTTTAGTTTTCCTGCTTGAACATTTAGTGGAGGAAGGGAAACACTCAGGATTAGCTGAAGTAGACTTGGTAGAAAACAATGTATTGTTTTCTAGACCAGAAAGTGTTTTTTTTTTTTTTTTTTTTTTTTTTTTAATATAAGAAAGAGACAGGATTTCACCCTAAGGATATGTGGAGTGTGTGATCTCTTGCTTCTTTACCTCACTGGGGCAAGGTAAAAGAGCAAGAGTAAGGGGATTTGCAAAGTGACCTGCTCTCAGATGCTGAAGCAAATGAGACTCCTCAGCAGTATAGGAAAACCTACCATGTCCCTGGGAGCTACTTGTGACTCAGCACATGGTCCCTCCCTGCCTCCCATGGACAGTGCAGGGGATGGGATGCACGGTGCATGGCAGTAAGGACATAAGCCCAGGCCAAGAAAGGAGTAATTTTACCTAAGTATATCATAAGGAAACTATTACTACTACTGTGACAAATGCACTGGTATTTTAAGTGCCTGTATAAAGCAAACAGATTCATATTTGTTTTCATAAGGCCTTATGCAAAACATTGACTTAAGGTCACTTTGGCAGATGAGTTAGAAGGCAAAAAAGGCCTGCATCAGAAACAGAATTTTAACTCCCATTTTGAGGTAATCTTGGTATTCAGAAACTGATGTTCAGAAAAATACTACATGCCAAAAATAATCACTGGAAATGAGTCAACATAGTTCTGGTTGAATGAAGAAGGTATGGGTGGGAACCTTTACGGTTAAATTTCATATCAAACCTGTCAGGTCATGTAGAGTACTTTTTTTGAAAGATTTATTTGACAGGCAAAACATTATTTGATGCATTTTACAGGACATACTTACCTTTCCTCAATTTGCAGCATAATATAAAGGTCTGGGAAAATACTTTATGCAACCTTTCTCTAATTGCTGTATCTGTTCTTTATTTTAATATAGTGAAATAAACTAATGTTATACGGAGGGCCATCCAAATATAAGTAGAGGGACTCTGTTATTAAAAATTCATGTCTCAGGGCCACATTACAACACTAATCCCTCTGGGAGAAATTTACATCCTTCAGTATTTGTTGCCTCAAAACTCAGTGTCTGGTCTACACTGATGACCCAGGTACCCCTGGGAAGGAAGACAAACATTTCCAGAGGGTATTTCACTCGTGTTCTTTTACAAACACATTTTACCGCTCTCTGGCAATGTCCTTCTCTCCTTCCACTAACTACAGGGAAAATACCAATAACCGTTCCAGGCAAGTTGTTGAGGTTTTCAGGGACCAGACTTCTGTGAGTTACCATGTGAGTAGAACAGGATACTTAACACTGAATAGTCTTAAGAGCAAAATGCAATAAATCACTGTAATTCCTTAAAATAACTCTTACAGATTCGATGATGATGTCAGTGCTTATGTGAGTTCCAGATATCCTGCCTTGTCTCAGGTATGAATACATGTGGAAGCTCTGAATCCCTAGTGGCTGATGTCCTGCCCTTCCTGGCTATGCCACGGTGTGCCAGGATGGGGTCATCCATCACCCATCCTGATGGGATATTGCTTTCTTACCTCCCAGCTTGCTCAGTAGAGGACACTGAATTTAAACAAGATAAAATCTAGTATAACAAGACTTGTAATGTCTTTCAGACTGAAATACTCTGCACTAAGTAAATTGTGACTGAAGATGATACTAACTGAAATGTGTTATCTCTAGCACACACTGAAGATGTTTGCCTGCATATCTATATTAGGCAGGGGTGTGACTTCGCTGTTATTATGACCACAAAACATCTGCTGTAGATTTCGGTGTTCTTGTAAGAGTCCTTTATACCTGTAAAGTAAATTTTTCTAAAGTTATTCATATAGGCAAAAGGCTATTTCTGCTACTACAACACACCTTTTTTAAGCCACTGGATGCCCACCCCAATGCTTATCTGCATTGCACATTTTGGAAATATATGCATATTACATTTGATTGTCTCTGAACTGTGGCTGATTTCTGGACTAAACAAGAGTAAATTTTCAAGTTTCTGTTCTTGAGCACAAAAACTCTGTGGGTCATCATATTAAGCAGGTATTCAAATTGGCAGCAGTTACACATACAGGGACACAGACACACATAGAGAGAACACAGCTGTTCCCTGTGATTATTCTTAATTGAATGAAGTAATTCAAAAAAATCTAGAACAGTCAAGACTTCATGTTATCTCAAGATAAACCTTCCTTAGTGCTCCAGTATGCTCCTGGTTCTCAGGATAATCTCAGTGACATCCTAGGGGCAATCCCAAGCACAAATACAGGTTGGGTGGAGAATGGCTGGAGAGCAGCTCTGAGGAGAAGGATTTGGAGGTGTCGTTTGATGAAAAACTCAACATGAGCCAACAATGTGCGCTTGCAGCCCAGAAGGCCAACCACATCCTGGGCTGCATCAAGAGAAGCGTGACCAGCAGGGCGAGGGAGGTGATTCTGCCCCTCTACTCTGCTCTCGTGAGACCCCACCTGGCGTAATGCGTACAGTTCTGAGGCCCCCAACACAAGCAGGACATTGAGCTATTGGAGGGGGTCCAGAGGAGGGCCACGAAGATGATCAGAGGGCTGGAGCACCTCTCTTACGAAGGCAGGCTGAGAGAGTTGGGGTTGTTCAGTCTGGAGAAGAGAAGGCTCCAGAGGTACCTTATAGCAGCCTTCCAGTACCTGAAGGGGGCCTACAGGAGAGCTGGGGAGGGACTCTTTAGAAGGGCATGTAGTGATAGGGCAAGGGGTAATGGCCACAAACTGGAAGAGGGGAGATTTAGGCTAGACATTAAGAAGAAATTCTTTCCTGTGAGGATGGCGAGACACTGGCACAGGTTGCCCAGAGGGGCTGTGGATGCCCCCTCCCTGGCAGTGTTCAAGGCCAGGCTGGATGGGGCTCTGAGCAACCTGGTCTGGTGGGAGGTGTCCCTGCCCATGGCAGGGGGGTTGGAACTAGGTGATCTTTGAGGTCCCTTCCAACACAAACCATTCTATGATTCTATGATCCTAGAAATAAATGTGTCTCTTCAGGGATGGTCAGACAGCAAATTGATTAAGGATTTTCACTATTTCTCCTCATTTCCTTGTCCATGGTTAATACTGCCACACAGATAAGGGAAAGTGGGAGGGCTTGTTCAAAACACTAGACAGTTCATTGCTTTATGCTAACTTTACATTTAAGTTGTCAACACTTGGTGCCCCTTGAGATCAGAAAAAAATATATCTTTTTTCCCCTGGAGACAGGACACAGATCTGGCAACAGGAGCTCCCATTACTTTGTCAGTACATCCTGCTTCTGGGTGCAGTTAAAATGCGTATAATCTTTGAAGTCTGTAGGAGAGATGACTTGGGAAGAAGGTCATCAGCCCTGTGACTGTGCCTCCTCCGAGCTTGGGGCACAGTCTCCTTCTTGTGCTCACCATGGCAGTCTTTCTTATCAAAATCCTAGCTTGGCTCCTTCTCCTGCTCTTGGCATGTATCTGTTACACCTGTGGGTTTCGGTCTTTTCCTGCAGATCATGAGTTTGTTGCCAGGGAACTGGGCAAGTGTTTGGTGACCTACTGACCATGGCCTACAGACTAGGTGTTTGATGGACACTTTGAAACTTGATGTCTATTCTACTGCTGCCTGTGACTGTGAGACACTCTCAGAGACTGTGTGGACTTGACAGGGAAAACTACACTGTCAGGTAAGGAGAACCAGGGGGACCACTTAGCACTGAGCCACTCCTCATCCCATGTCTAATTCTGACCTTTCTTCAAGCCTCTTCGCGGATTGCTCCAGCCAACTCCAAAATAACATCCAGTCACAGATAAGGGAAGATCTTCATACCAGAGGAGGTTCTAAAACGGATTTGTGGAAAAAACTCTACTACGTTGGGCTCTTCAGGGTACACAACCCTCCCTCCACAATACTATCCCAACAGGCTTTGTATGCGCAAACATCCGTCCTGACACATTCAAAGTCATGCAACACATTGCATCAGCTTCATATTATGAAAACACTATTCTGTTGGGCTACAAAATGGCCTTCCTACTCTATCATAGAACTTGAACCGGAAACATACATAGAAAATAATATGAATGCTTCAGAGAAATCAAGTGAGCCCAGTAGTATGGATGTGGCCAGTCTGCTCTTGGCAGGACAAACCTTAAGCAATTGAAGATGTGAAAGCAAGTCAGCTTGCATCATTTGGTCTCAAAGACAGAAATGATCCCAGTACTGGTATCAATAAGAGCATGAAATGAAAAGAGGAATGAACTCTGGAAGTCTGGGTAATATACGTTAATTCACCTTTAAAGAGTATTGTATTCTTTGTTAATGGCATTATTTGAGAACAGCCTGCCTCCTTCTGTGTTTCATGGTCTGTGTACCACAACAAAATTGTACTTGCAGTAAGTTCACATTCTTTGGCTTTAGTAAATGGATGGAAATTACCAGAATGGGCAGCAATTTCTATGATTCTAGTCCCATAAGGATATGTCATCTGATAAGGATAGCCAAGCCATGGTACAATTATCAAGGCACAGTATTATTAACTGTCTAAAACAGCTCTGCTTTAAAGTATATCAAATGATGCTTGTTAGATTACCTTAATCTGTGTGAAGTTAAACATTTCATTTTCCAAGGTGCAAAGATGTAATGCATCTCTGCTTGTTTGCATAGAACACATGAGGAACATCAGACACAGTGCACTGTGTGCACAGAGATTACTGCCCTACATTTCCCTGTGTTTCGTTAATGACCCTCATCACGCTGTTTTGCAGTCCTGTAAGAAGGCCCAAATCAGCAGTGATAAGGGCAAGTGAAAACCAAACCCCAAAAACATCACTAATTAAAGACCCCTAATTTTGTGAAGCTTTTTGTAATGATTGTAGGACACTGAGAGACAAAGCTTCGTCTCTCTCCTAGTACCTTGAACTAAGCTCAGCTCTACCAGGCATGCTCTCCTGTGGCTACGGCCTAAACCGTGCCATCTTTCTTGCTGATCCGGTGCCTTTGTGTAACCAACACTGATGCCAGATCTTCATGAGTTGCAAGGGAACCATGTCTACAAGTCATTCTAAAAGTCTAGACTGAAAACACATTTTCTGAGCTGTGCTTGATCTCCTTTTGGCCAAACAAGTACAGGTAGTATTTTGTACAAACTACCAATATGTTATATCAACTTGTCAGCATTTTGGCAACAGTGAGGGAGGTACATAGTCAAGCCGCTACATCCACATGCAGCTCTTAACCACTCTGAGCTTTCTTGAGAAAAGGCAAGTTTCCACTGAAACTCTAAATCAGATCTGGATCAAACCATAGTCATAAATGGAATGGCCATTAACTTATAATTTCTTAAATTCTTAACAACAAATTAGAACATTGACCAGAAAAAAATGTCAAAGATGGGTGTCAGTGGAAAATAAAAAGAGATATGTTCAAAGATATTCTAATTCAGTTGGGCATTCTGTACTGACAGGGACCAAGGCCTTTATCCTAAATGGAAGTAGAGGCCTAAGGTAGCTTTAAGCCCATCTTGGGTACATCAAGAAGAGAGGGTGTAAGGGTCTATTTGTTCCATGGCACAGTAGGTACACCATCAGCGATATCAATGATATTTTTGTCATATACAGGCATCTGATTAAAATTTAAGTAAGTGCCAATGATAAATAGCCATCTTAAATCCTCAAATAGTTACATTTGAGAAAGTCCTCAAAATACTTTGCCCACCAGCCTACCAGGAGGAGAAAGACTGGTGGCACAGTTGCATTCACTACATGTACCACCACAGCAATGCAGATTTCTGCTTGCCAAAAACTATGTACAATTGCTCTCTCATGGAGGAATGAGCCTGTTCATCCAAATTTGAAATTTACCCAAACCTTAATCCACAGGCAAGCTGAGTCAGGCTTCAAGGTGTTCAGCATCCAAAACCCACTGGCTTTCCATGGCATGGGGCCATTCATCTCCCCTTTCACTGCTGAAAACCGCAGCCAACCCAGAGGTTACATGAAACCTGTGGTCCTACTTGATTGCACTGCATCCACCTGGGCCCCTGAATGCTGGCAGGATAGGTACAGAGAGGGAGCCTGACACCAGTAACCACACAAATAACCAAGTTCTGACCGCTGCCTGCGGACAACAGAGTGTTTACAGTACCTTTCTAGGAGAGCATTCATCTTCGTGGTGGTGGCTGAAAGTATTTTCTCCAGCCTTTGATCATGATGACGGGGTCGCACACTAAGTGCCTGTCCCCACGCTGCTTTCCTTTCATGGCAGTCTCACATAGAGCAGCTCACAAGGGTCTTTGAAATCCTTTCAGCTGAGGTATACTTTTGCATACACAGAAGTCTATGGCATTATGTATAACAATATTGTGAATAGCATTTTTTTTTTTGTATTTAAAGGTTTTCACCTAGCATCAGTGATAAATGTAGCCAAACACATTCCTGCTGCAAGTCACCAGCAGAGTTTTTTGACTCTGGTAAGGCCCAGGCAGGAACAAGAGAAACGCACTGAGGTTCAGCATCCAATGGACCAAACTACCCATGTGCAGCAGCGCTGCCTGAGGGCTCGCTTCCTCCCAACCTCCATTTTGGCAGAGCTCATCTCCAGCATGGACTGGGTTTGGTTCACACAGTTAACAACATCACCGTCCCTTCCCTCCCACCCCAGCCTCACTGCATGCATGCACATGCACACAGATGAAAAGGAGCAGTCAACAAAGCCAACACAATGATCACCTTTGCACTGTAGTTTGCCTTTGTGTGTTTTTTAGTGTCCTATTTTTCTATCTGGTAAGAATGGAAGTGTCCTCAATAGACCAGGAAAGGAGGAAGAACAGTGTGAAGTCACGTTATCTTAATTTACCTCCTTAATCTCACTTCACTGGCCATGAACTGAAGGAGCAGTGTCTCAGTGCTACAGGGAACATATCTAGCAAAACTGCAATGTGAAGACAAATTCCTTGTCTTTTGTCAGCATATCATATTTTAAATGGCTCTGGGCCATACAACACAGCAATGATCAGAGAAAGGCCATTTATCTGAATAACTTCACCAGTGACCACAACAGCATTGGCCATAGTTGACCACAAAGAAAGGAAAAAGAAGCAAGTAAAGTAAAAGAAAAATAAATAAATAAATAAATAAATAAGAAGAAGAAAAATGAAAAGATGAAGAGATGAAGAACAGAGAAAGTTGGGGGG